>JAJOZX010010495.1:82500-100000 GCA_023014485.1 Bathynomus jamesi | reverse complement strand
TTTCACGTGTTACTTTCGTGAAATAATTTTCACATATATATATATATATATATATATATATATGAGCCTCGATCATATAATGACGCCTCAATTTTCAACATAAAATCCTGTGAATATCGAAAAATGTCAAATAAATCGGGTTTTATGAGGTGCCATGTTTCTTAGTCTACAATTTTACAATGTTTTTATAAAAAATTATTAGACCCTTCAATATAAAGAACATCTGGGTTGGAGTCGGTTGGATTAAATTCAAGTTTGTTCAGGTGAAATCTTGTGACGTTAGGTTAAATTACGTTTGGTTAATTGACGTCAAGTTTGGTTATAGTTAAGTTAGATTAGGTTAATTTTGTTAATTTAACACTTGCGTGACATGTTTCGATAAATTTGCTAAATAAATTTGTCAACATTACCAAGTAACCTTTTCGACATAACGTATAAGAGAAGACTAGTATAAACGCAATAAGTCGTAACTTAACGTAGACAATGCTTTGAAACTGCTCAGGGAGCCACAGTTCAGGCGTGCCAAGCGAGAACACCGTTAATTGAATTGTGGTTACCAGTTTATATTTTCAAAGCATTGATATAGTGTGTGTATATATACACAATACGTGCAGAATTGCCATATATTAAAACGTTATGTAAATGATTTTTACAGGAATAAGAAGTCTTAAAATTTGCTATTATTCCTCATTACCTATTTAATTTATGGCTTATTTATGTGAAATATGTATGGTATACTTAAAGTTTCTTTATATTGGCCGTCATTTTGTTTGAGTAATGGGTGGTTAAGTTTGTAGGTTTCATTACTAAATTACGAAAAGCTTTTGCATGTACATTAAAAATGAAAATGTACATTACATCTTTCTTTGCTTTTTGAAAAATAGTAATGTATTTTATATAAGGTGATTCATTCGCTGGTAGCCTCAGAGTGTCGCTAATACGATACTCTGGGGCTACCAGCGAGTGAATCACCCTGTACATTACTATTTATGAAAAAGTAATGTATTTTATACATGTACATTATGACACTATTTTAAAGTTGAATCAAGGTTTTTGTCGTATTTTCAGTTATTACTAATTTCAGTGGCTATTGATAAAATTATTGGGTGCTACTGTAGTATGCGGTCTACCTACGATTCGGCGGTCTACCTTTGAAGTATAGTTTCTTATCTTGTTTACTAATTGCTTGTTTACATCCCAATGTTAATCGCCCTTGACGATTGGTTAGGTTTAGTCACGATATTTTCGTTAGTTTTAACGAAAATATCATGATTAAACCTAGCCAATCGTAGGTAGACCGCATACTACAGTAGCACCGATTATTGTACCTTACCTTGAACCTTATGTTGTTTCGTGTGTTGGTCTCTCTTCACACGGAGGTCAAGCTGGTGGCCCCGCCTCTAGGTCTGGCCTGGTGGAGGAGCGAGTTACTTTCTTGCGCTCTCCACCGTACATAGCCAGGCACGCCCGGCTCATCTGGTACTGTCCTGAGCCAGGCATCCAGTCTTTTCTTGAAGACTTCAACTTTGACCCCCGTTACGTTTCTGAGGTCCTTAGGAAGCTGGTTGAAAAGTCTTGGCCCCCTGACAACCAAGCTATTTTCCTTCAGGGTTGAGGAGGTCCCTTGTCGTGCCTTTAATTTGGGAACACTACACATTCTGCCTTTCCTATTTTCCAGTGTTGTTTGAATGGTAATTGGGTTTAGTTTTAGGTTTGGTACCAGTTTTTCGATCATTTTCCATATGTAGATTATGATGTACCTCTCTCTTCTTCTTTCCAGTGAGTACAGATTTAGTTTACGTAGTCTTTCCCAGTAGTTGAGTTCTTTGCAGCCATCAATCTTGGCTGTGAAATGCCTTTGCGTTTCTTCTAGTTTATTAGTTTCTTCCTTTTTATATGGGGACGTCAAAACTGAGCAGTATTCAAGTTTTGGTATAATCAGTGTTTTTAGCAGGGGAATCATTACTGTCCTGTCCCTTCTCTTGAACGTTCTTAGAACCTGTCCGGCGACTCTTTTTGCTTTATTTATCGCTATCTGATTTTGTGTTTCGAATTTCGCATCATCTGTCATTATTATCCCGAGATCAATCGCTTTCATGCTTCTCTGAATTTCCTGTCTATCTGGAGCATAATATGCAGTCTGTTTAAGTTCTTCTTTTCTACCATATCTCAAGAGCTGAAATTTCTCGGCGTTGAATGACATGTTGTTGTCTTCTGACCATTTGTATATTTTGTTCGTGTCCCTCTGCAAGGCCTCCACGTCATGTACATCGCTGATTTTTCTGCTGATCTTTGTATCGTCTGCAAAGGATGTTACTATACTATTGCTGTTTACTCCGCTGTCTATGTCTGTTAGCATGATAATGAACAGGAGTGGGGCCAGTACTGTCCCTTGTGGTACTGAGCTGCGTACTTCCGATTCTGATGATGATATACCTTGAATTTTGACGACCTGCAGACGATCACTAAGGAAGTTGTAGATCCATTTTCCCACTTTGCCTGTTATTGCCATGTCTTTAATTTTATGTCCTATTACCATGGTCACATTTATCGAAAGCTTTAGCAAAATCTGTGTATATAACATCGTAGTTGTCATTGCCTTCCAATGCATCTAGGATATTGTTGTAGTGCTCTATTAGTTGTGATAGGCATGATCTACCTGATCGGAATCCATGCTGATTTTCGTTGAATCTTTCCCGTGTCTCCAGGAAATCATAAATTTTCTCTCTAACTATTCTTTCAAATACTTTGGTGAGGTGGGACGTCAATGACACTGGTCTATAGTTCTTTGCTTGAGATCTGTCCCCTCTTTATATATAGGGACAATGTTTGCTCTTTTCAAGATGCTCGGTATTTCCCCAGTGTCTAGGGATCTTCTCCATATCCAGTATAAAGGTGTAGCTATTTCATTTTTACAGTTTTTAATCAATAATGCGTTCCAATTGTCCGGACCTGCAGCTGAATGTAGTTTCATTTGTTCTATAGCTCTCGCTACATCTTCTGGTGTAAACTCAAAGTCTGTTATATACTCTCCTTGCAATTCCTCTTCAAAGAATGCATTTATGTCAGGTATCGCTTTGTCACTTTTTGGGGTACTGAAAACTGATTCATATTGAGCTCTCAATGTATCAGATATTTCTTTTGGATCGTCAGTTAGTTCATTATTTCCCGTCCTTAAGGGCCCAATAGCGGCGCGCGTTTTTGTTTTCCTTTTTGCATAGCTATAGAAGTATTTTGGATTTTCCTTTATTGCTTCTACCGCCTTTTCCTCTTCCCTCTCTGTATGGTCCTTAATCAGGGCTTGTATTTCCCTATCGATACCCTCCAGTTTTTCTTTTATTATTTTCCTGCCATTATCTCCGCAGTTTCCTAACTTCGCCTCCACTCTCTTTCTTTTGCGGAATAGTCTTTCTTTTGCCTTTCTAGCCAGCTCCTCTTTCCTTTTGGCTGTGATTTCGGAGCATATTTTTCTAAAATTCTCAGCGTTTTTTCCTCCAAAGTTGTTAGCATTTCTTCCGTTGTTTTATTCTCGAAAATTGTTCTCCATTCTATTTGGGCCATGTGCGATCTGATTGCTTCCCAATTTATAGTCTTCGAGTTTAAGTTAAAGGCCCCGAATTTACTTCTTCCACAATATGTGTATTGTCTTCTAATGCTGCCATCATATTTGTTGATATCTCGATTAAGTTGTGGTCTGAGATAATGGTTGGGGTTATTTTTATATCAGCAATCAAGTTCGTGTTATTCGTGAATACCAGATCCAGGCAGTTATTTTTTCTGGTATTTTCTGTTATCTCCTGTGTCAGCATAAACTCGTTTGTGAGAGCCATCGACATTTTTGCTTGTTCCTGATCTTCTCTTGTGTCCCTCTTGTCCTGGTGAATATATATATTCCTATTCACCTTTTTGTAATTTATAAATGGGAAGTTAAAGTCTCCGCAGATCATTATATTGGGGGATGGAGGGTTTATGGCCTTTATTAGCTTTCTAATGTCATCAATGGCCTCCGAGAATTTTTCGGTTGGGGTGCTTGGAGGTCTATAGATGACTATTACTATCAAGTTTAGTTTTTCTATTTTCACTGCTAGGAGTTCCACATAGCTGTTTGATTTACTTATTATCGTCTCTGTCATATGACCTTCCTGTACATATATAGCACAGCCACCTTTCCGTCTCATCGTTCTATCCGCTCTTCGTAAGTTGAAGCCCTCTATATTTATTTCTTTCTTATCAATACAATGTTCGCAGTTTTCACAATTTCCTTGGCAATCTTTAAGATGAGTTTCTGTGAGGCATGCGATGTCCGCCCTTGTTTCGTCCATAAATCCTTTCAGGTACGAAACCTTAATGAGTGATTGGTTTGGTCTTATTCCTTGAATATTAGCCAGGACAATTTTTATGTTCTCTGTTTTTCGTTGCCCCTTGTGCATTTCAAGTTCGTTTTCCTTCGATATCGCTTGATTCGTTGCTCTATGATCCTCCGAAAGAGATCCGTTTCCTCCTACTTGTATTGGTAGCTTCTTGCCGTAGCGATTTGGCTCGGGGGTTTCCAGCTGTGTCAACTGCATGTGGATGACATTTAGCATTCGTAGGTGTCTGAGATGTTGAAAAAATTTTCTTGTTCGCTTATTGTGTTCCTATTGTTGTTCCTATTGTTATTTTTATTCCTATTGTCATTTAAACTTTTTCCTTTGTTCGTTGAGTCCGTCGGGAGATGTTGATAGTAGCATTTATTCTCGAATTTGCAGGTTCCGTATTTTGCGTAAGTTCTGCAAATGTCCGGGTGGTAGAATTTACATTCGTCTCCAAATTTACAACGACCATTATTATAGAAGAAATGCATATTGGGGGATGTTCATATATACATTGTCCTCTTTTAAATCTGCAATTTTCTTTTATATAATACCTGCATATAATTCCTTCCCCATATTTACTCTTGGCTTTTGTTTTTTCGCTCCTTATTGTGGGGACAGTTTTTTACTTCGTTTACTTGATGCCCTCTTGTCTTGTCCTATTTGTGCTATTTGTGCTAGTTGTGTTTGTGTCCTTCGTTGCCCTTATCTGTGTGTTGTCTTTACACTCTTTGTCGCCTGTGTGTTTTCGGCCTCATTTTGTGACGGTATTTGAATTCTTTCTATTTCGCCTTTCTCCGTTTCTTCCGTTTTCCACTGTTCTTTGTTTCCACTTTCCTCTTTCATTCTCCTCTCGTAGTCTCTTCTGCTTTCAATACCGTAAAAGAGTTTAATTCGGTGAAGCAGTTCTCGCAGAAAAATTTTATTCCATTAAACTGCTTTGCGTTCGTTATAAGGGAGATTTTTTCATCTCCCCATTCTAGCATTTAAAATCAAAAGTAGCTGACAAAAATCGCACCTGATCGCCTCTGTCTCAGCTGTTGCAGTTTTACAGATTCCACAGAGTTGCATGTATGCATTAATTTCCATGTTGGTGAAGTGACTCAAAAAAGGGGGGTATTATGGGAGGTATTGGGTGGGGATGACTCAAGCTGTGTGAGGGAAAGAATTTTCCGTTACTCCAGGGTAGGGGATGTGGCACGCTGTATACTTCTCACTGATTGGTCCTCTCGACCGTGGCTGCGGGGATAATGGGGGGATATTTGCGGGCACTTCAAAAAACAAAACTTTCCTCACAAAGAGACTCGGAAAAATAACAAAAACAAATGCTGCATATATTAATTCACTTTGATTTTATTCACTTTTTTGGTATACGCCGCCGCCGTTTTGTTTTCTCATTGTATTAGGTTCTCGGAGTATTTTGTTTAATTAGTTTAAGATTTTTGTTAGTTTTATATAAATGTATATGTACGGACGGATTGGAACTTACGTTAACATTTTTGCATATATGTATACAATTATACATATATACACACACACACACCCTCTCCCCAATTACGCCCCCCCCCCTAATTACTGGCAGCACGCCGTAGGGCCCTGTTTAGCTAATTCAGCTCCTTTTAGACACCCAAAAGTTCACGGACAGACAGACATAATCACATACAACTTGCGATGCTTTCCTGTTAACGGGAATACCCAACCGCCCGCCACCATCTGTTTGTTATGTATTTTTGCTCTCGTCATTTCATTTAAACTAACGAAAATATCACAACTTAACCTAACCAATCATCGAGGACTACAGTTGACCTAACCGGGCATTCAATTGACCTAACTGGGCATTGAATTACCTAACAGGTTAATATAACGGAAAATGCCCGGTTAGGTCAACTGAATGCCCAGTTAGGTTAATTGAATGCCCGGTTAGGTCAACTGTACGCCTTTGATAATTAATTGATTAGTTAAGTTGTGATATTTTCGTTAGTTTAAAGCTTTAAAAACGAAAATGACGAGAGCAAAAATACATCCTAAACAGTTTGGTAGTCCCGATAATACGTAAGTACCGAATTTATTAATCATTTAAATGAAATTAGTTAATATGTAAGCGATAATCAGTTAGTAGGGGGACAAAATGTCTTTGTCATCTAAAATCGCAGAAAAAACGTCGATGCTTTCGGTACGTTATCGCCACATGAATTCCGCAAGATACGAGTCCAGATGATGGCGGCCGGTTGGGTATTCCCGTTAACAGGAAAGCACCCAAGTTGCTTTTATATATATCACACACACACACACACGGAAGTCTGGTGACAGACGGCTTTATTCTAATCAGTCACCTGTCATATATAGTTTTTAAGTAAATACTAAACAATATTCGTAGTTTTATGCGAGTTTAGGTTAGGTCATGAGTCCATTATGATTTTTTTTACGTTTTATAGTTTTGTGTTCCTGCTAACAAAGTCAACTATTAAGCTTTAATCTCAAAGCGTTATAATATATATATATATTATATATATTATAAATTGTATAAAGACTAAAATTCTTTCTCACGGGAACTAGGTTCAATTTATTCAGAGAATTTAACGTGCATCGATCAAGGGTAGCAGCAACAAAGCATTAGTAACCTATTTAATGCAGAATGTAAACATGTACATGGCATAAACGTGGTCTATTTTCCTTTCACTGAGATTATAAAGTGTATAACCTTTTTCACTGTAAAGTTTTGTGTCTTGGAGAAGCAAATAGATGATTGAGTTCAATCAGTTAATGTTCTCTTAAAAGTTGTAAAAATTCAGTTAAGTACAACATAAACTTTAGAGCCTAACAATGGTTACTCATAACTGCTAGCTAATTCTTCTCTCGGAGCCTAATTGTTGCATTTTTAAAATCCTTTTAATTTACAATTAACTTTCAATAACTTTTCAAATTTGGGAGGATCCGTGATTTTGGACGGGATATTTCTCCATTAATAGCTCAGTTTGGTACTCAAGTGTACATTTTATTATCCAAAGTGATATATGGTTCATCATACTATATACACACACACACACCATACACACTTTGCCATGTATTTATATACATGTGGACTCAATCGCGTGTTTTATTGAGATATAAATGGTTAAAAGAAAACTTTTCTTACATTTAGCAATTATACGATCCGTTTTATGAAGTGAGAAGTAATGAGTGCTATTTTTTTATAGTTTATTATTACCTTTTTTTTCTTTCTGTTTTATGTAAATTTGGTTTGTTTGTATATTATTACTGCACAGGTATGTTTAAAGTCTTTTTTTGTTTTAATAAGATAATGATTTAAAGTATATATATATATATACAGGGTGTCCCATAAGTCCGGCATCATAGGAAAAATAATAAAAATTGGCAAAACAAAAGCTTTTATTTACAGAACGTGCTCAATATGTCCACCATTGTTTTTAATACACAAATTCAGACGTGATACCCAGTCAGCAAGCACACGGTGAATGATGTCAGGAGTAATGGTGTTACATGCCCCAATAATGCGCTGCCGCAAATGTTCAACACTCCTAATTTTCTCTGCGTATACCAGCGCTTTCAAGTGGCCCCAGAGATAAAAATCTAGTGGCGTGAGATCCGGGCTTCTAGCTGGCCATTTCACAGGCCCTCGACGTCCTACCCAATGACCAGGGAATTGTTGGTACAGGTATTCCCTTACTTGGGTGCTGTAATGTGCAGGAGCTCCGTCTTGCTGGAACCATATTGGGAAATTTCCTTCTTCGTTCAAGACACTGGGAAATGCTTCTTCCTTGAGCATACGTAGGTAGGTGCCTCCAGTGACATGTTCATCGAAAAAGAGAGGGCCTATGATGCGATCCTTCCAAATGCCACACCATACCATCACAGTGAGGGTTGTTTTGAGACCAGTAGCGGGTGTTCTGTCGATTTACCTCACCATTTCCATAAAAAACAGCCTCGTCACTGAACAGAATGGTGGACGGGAAATTGGCATCCCGAGCATAATTACGGTTTGTAGAAATAGAAAAATATGAAATTCTCCTATGATGCCGGACTTATGGGACACCCTATATATATACTGTATATATATATATATATATATATATATATATATATATATATATATATATAAGGTGGAGTGACAAGCTTGACCTTTGTCAGAATGAACAATTCGGGCGGAAGCTAAACCAATGTTAACCAAAGTTATATAAACGAGAGAGAGAGAGAGAGAGGAGAGAGAGAGAGAGAGAGAGAGAGAGTTTATACATTTGCTTTGACTAGGTAAGAAATCTGTTGTTATCATTTTCATTATTATGAAATTTTTAAATCTCTCTCTCTCTCTCTCTCTCTCTCTCTCTCTCTCTCTCTCTCTCCTCTCTCTCTCTCTCTCTCTTAAAATAGAACATACATGTACAAGATATGCCTTTGATCGAAACTGTTATAAAAATTATCTTTAACATTTCTCCATTTATTCAAGCAAACATCAACTCAAACCTTCTAGCACTGAACACACCCGAATTGTCATCCTAAACAACCTTTTCTTATGTCCCTTTTTAGGCTTTTTGAGCATGAATATAAAATGAAGTTTTCCCCTTGTAAGGTTATAACTGAGAACAAATCTCAGACAGCTGAGAATTCTATATAACCAACGGTGTAAAAAATATTCTTCTCTTCTTTGGAAACTATATTATATAAGCTAACTGTATGTACTTTATTTACTTAACTGGATTCAAAAACCCCTTAAGCATTACAAAACCTGCCTAATATATATATATATATATATATATAGTTGAACCATTTCTTTATGGACTTCGAAAAATTGTGTGAGAAAAATATTTCCAAAAGTATATGCGTGTTTAAACGCAGTAAAAATCTTGTGGACAAATTCATCACTTGGTAAAGGGCAAAGAAAGAAGAAGAAGAAACAGAAGAAGCAGAAGAAGAAGAGAAGAAGAAGAAGAAGAAGAAGAAGAAGGAGGAAGAAGAAGATGAGGTTCTTTTCTCCTTATAGAGTATACAATATATAGGCTTAGCGCGACGACCTCTAACACCTATAAAAAGAGAACCCCGTTCGCGGCCTCTAATTCCAATGTGGATGCGTACATATACGAAGACTAGCATGCACATACACATGGCTCGATTCGTATGGAGAGGGACGGATGGAGGGGATGGAGGGAATGAAGGGGAAGTGTGTGTGTGTGCGGTGACTGCCGCTCACGGAGCTTCATAAATCACGTCGAATCCGCAAAACGACCGGAGCGGCATCCTTCAAAGTAAGATTCACACGGAACCTTAAATGAGACTTTAATTTTTAATACAGGAAAACTTACAGTAATTATTTAACATGGTTTCTAAAGAGTAGAAGTACATTTATATTGTGCATTTTATATATATATATATATAATATATATATATATATATTATATATATATATATATATATATATATATAGGGTGATTCATGATCCAAAAATGTTTCCAAAATATTTCCAAAAATAATTTCTGGGACTTTTTTTTTTATCACCCTGTATATATAAAACTTTAGTTTGGATATAGTTTCAAGACAATTAATTATTACGGTAAAGGTATGAAACCTAATTTGATATGAAATAAATACATTCAAATACTTTACATAAGTTAGAAAATTTCGTTTATCATAAAATGAAAGGAATCGTAAACAAATTCATATTAAGATCTAAATGTAATGTCTATTGTAAGATCTAAATCTAATGTCTATTGTAAGATCTAAATGTAATGTCTATTGTAAGATCTAAATCTAATGTCTATTGTAAGATCTATTATTATTATCTAGTGTCTATTTTAAGATCTAAATCTAATGTCCATTGTAAGATCTAAATGTAATGTCTATTGTAATGTCCATTATTATTATCTAGTGTCTATTTTAAGATCTAAATCTAACGTTATTTTGAAACTATTGTATAAAAGTAAATGGTAAAAAAGTGAAAAAAAAAGTTTAAAAAATTATAGTCATTTTCAAACATGGATTTTAAATACCTTTTCAATTTAAAAATTCTTAAAAGTAGAAACAGATTTAATTAAAGAAATTTGAAAAGATTCAATGAAAGATATGTACAATTTTTGGGAAAAAAAGTCCTCCTAAAACACCTAACTTTCTAAATAACAAAAAAAATGACTGATCATTACAATGACTGGGTTTCGTTTTAAAAATTTCATGACTGCTACCAAAAAACCAAAAAAAAACCAAAAAAAAAAATAGTGAATGTAACTAATTAGTAAATTTTTATGCGTTTTTTTTTATTTTAAAGAAATTTTGTTTCTCGCAAAACGTTTTCCAAAACTGTACTTTGGGGCCTTAAAAACATGTCGATCATTTATATTGCAGTTAAGGAATGTAAATATGTCGTGATTCATTGAGCAAATTTCAGGTTTCTTTCAATATATTAGAGAAGAAAAAAAAACTCACTGTATTTGTTCATAAACTGAAATAATAAATATATAATATTTTCCACAAGGGAAAGTATGCAGTATTTATCTGTAATATATATATAATATATATATATATATATATATATATATATAATACACACACACCACACACATAATATTACAGGAATTGTAACTACACTACACATTACATATTTCGTATATACACTCCCTCGTATATACACTCCCTCGTATTTAAATCAAAGCAAACTATTTAGAGTTGGGAAGTGAAGAGGAGACAAGCAGGCAACACACCTTTCATTGTCACCTTATAAATTTTCTTTAATGAATCATAAATGAAATGTCTCAAAAGTAAACAGAGCTGCAAAAGCCATTAACTTGTTTTCTTCTATTTGAAAATTTTATATCTCTTGCTTTGAGACGAAAGTTTATCCGTTTTCCGTTCTCGTTTTGCCTTTACGACTCCTTATATAAATTCTGAAATAGTTTTCACTGCGCTCTTCCCTCTATAATGGGCGTTTCTTTTGATTAATGGTAACAATTGGTAGGAATAGCTTCAATGGAGCTATATATGCTAACTTACTAGCTACACGCCTTTATGTATATATATATATATATATATATATATATATATGTACTAAAGCTCATATATTCAAGTGACCTGAAAGCACACACACACACACACACACACACACACACACACACACATATATATATATTATATATATATATAATATATATATATAATATATATATATATATTATATATATATATATATA
Organism: Bathynomus jamesi; assembly: GCA_023014485.1. Lineage (NCBI taxonomy): Eukaryota > Metazoa > Arthropoda > Malacostraca > Isopoda > Cirolanidae > Bathynomus > Bathynomus jamesi. Next base: position 88,455 of record JAJOZX010010495.1, on the reverse strand, counting down.
TATATATATATATATATAGTATATATATTATATATAGTCCTTCTGCCTTGAGTAGTGGTAACACGTGTTTCGATCAAAGTCCGTATAAAAGCTAATTAATAGTGAAAATCAAGCAGTAAATTATAACTTGATTTGTGCCAGTACCTGTGTGAATATCTAGTGCACGCAAAGTGGTATTTTCGTAAATAGTGAAAGTACGACATACACCATAAAAAGTAAAACAAAGAAAGTTATTCTTACTCGAGTAGTTCCATCTGAAAACAAAAAATACGATTGAAACAAGGCACTTTGGTTTTCCCCATAATTTCTATAGCCATCCCCCGATATACCCCGCGGCCGCTGTTACTGGCACCAATCAGTGGACATACACAACGAGTGACATCCCCCATCCCCCGTAGTAACGGAGACCACTCTCCCTCACCCCTATACTCAAAACCCCTGCACCTCACCCTCTCCTTCTTGAGCAAATTTTTCGCTCACCAATCTTTATATAATATTGTTTATAAATAGCACGGAAATGGGTAACCGATTTCTACAGTTTTGCGAGGTTTGCAATAATACAACCGATGAATCGAGGGCAATTAGATGTGATCTTTTTCAATTTCTCTTTGATTTTAACTGCCTGAATTGGAAAGATGAAGACATCACTCTTATAGCAAGTGCCAAACAACTAAATTGAGTAAAAGATTTCTGTGAACGATGTATAACGGAAATAAATTCTTTTATGGTTTATAAAAAAGAAAGGGATACTGAGGAAGCAGCGAAAGAAGAGAATATAAATGATGAGCAGAAAGAAACAGAAAAGGGGGCGAAGAAAAGTGAAGCAGATACAAACATGACACATGTAGGGATACCTACACACAAAGGTGCCAAAAATTTATTGTAACAAAAGCACTAAAAGAAACACACGTACGTCATTTGGAAAACATCAGAACCAATAGAGTAAATACCGCAAAACAAGTGGGAAATCACGATAATAGACTAAAGTTATCTCCGAAAAGGAAATGAAACAAATGACAAAAAAAAAAGCCTCGAGTAATAATGTGGAAAGAATTGTATGCATGTACTATGCAAAGGGCCTTTATAAGGAAGGACAATGTATATAAGAGCACTGTGCGATTTCTATTATAATAACGGTCATTTGCATGTAGTACGCAAGGCAGGGGGTCTGCAAATATGGTAAGAAATGCTACTATCATCACCTCCCAACAAACTCGAGGGACAATAGAAAAAACGGCAAGAAACCTATGAATACAAATCAAGGAGCAAATTTTCTCGATATAGCAGACACAATACGGTTACTAAGTCCCATTCAGAACATACAATCGACACAGCTGAGAATCTCCGAACCGATCCGTTACCAAGCAATAAACTACCAAAAACAAGTAATCGGGAACGGAGCTTTCTTGGAGGACCATAGGAATAGATGGACAAAATTAACTTGCGCGATCGGTGAATAAACATATTGCTGTAATTTGAACACTTCTCAACTCTGACACTTTGACGAAATAGCTACACTCCTTTATTGGATATGGAGGAGATCCATGGACACGGGGGAAATACTAAGTATACTAAAAAAAGTGAACATTGTTCCTATATATAAAGGGGGAGATAGGTCTCAAGCAGAGAACTATGGACCGGTGTCACTGACATCACATCTCACCAAAATATTTTAAAGAATAGTTAGAGAGGAAATATATGATTTTTTTTGGAGACAGAAAAGATTTAATGAGAATCAGCACGAATTCCGATCGGGAAGCTCGTGCCTATCACAACCGACAAAACACTATAACAATATCATAGCCGCACTTGAGAGCAATGATAACTACGACGTAATATAAACTGATTGTGCTAAAGCATTCAATAAGTGTGATCATGATTTAATAGCACATAAACTGAAACACATGGGGATAACATACAAAGTAGGCAAATGGATCAACAACTTTTTCAGGGAACGGCAGCAAGTCGTAAAAATTCAAGGTATATCATCATCATCAGAATCGGTAGAACGCAGCTCAGTTCCACAAGGAACAATATTAGCCCCAATCCTATTAATTAGCATGCTGACAGACATAGACAATGAAGTAGACGACAAAAGTATGGTAATATCCTTTGCAGACGATACAAAGATCAGCAGAAAAATCGGCAATTCAGAAGAGATAGAAGCCCTACAGAGGGACACAAACAGAATATACATATGAAAGAAATGAAGAAATTAAACAGACACCGTACTATGCCCCAGATAGACACGAAATTCAGAGAAGCATGAAAACAAAAGATTCAGGGGTAATAATGACCAATGATGCAAAATTTGAAACACAGAATCAGATAGCGATAAACAAAGTAAAAAGAGTTACGTGACAGCTACTGAGAATCTTCAAAATAAGGGATGAGAAGGTAATGATTTCCATGCTGAAACACTGATCATACCAAAACCTAAATAGCGTTTAGTCCTCACGTGCCCACACAAAAAAGAAATTAATAAACTAGAAGAAGTCCAGATGGATTTCATAGCGAAGATTGATGGCTGCAAAGCACTAAACTACTGGGAAAGACTACGTAAATTAAACCTGTATTCGCTGGAAAGAAGAAGAGAGAGATACACCATAATTTACATATGGAAGATGATCGAAAAACTGGTACCTAACTTCAAACTAAACCCAATTAATATCCAAAAAACAGTAAAAAATAGGAAAGGTACAATGTGTAGTGTTCCCATACTAAAAGCCCAACAAAGGACACCCTCAACACTAAAGGAAAATAGCTTAGTTGTCAGGGGCCCAAGGCATTTGAACCAACTCCTAAAAGACTTCAGGAACATCACAGGGATCGAAGTTAAAATTTTCAGAAGAAAACTAGATATCTGGCTCAGGACGGCACCAGATGAGTCGGGTGTGCCTGGCTCTGTGTGATGGAGATTGCAAGAAAGCAACTCGCCCCTCCATCAGGCCAGGCCTAGAGGTGGGGCCACCAGCTTCACCTTCGTGTGAAGAGAGACCGACGCACGAAACTTACCAGGTTTACCAGGTATACACACACACACACATACACCACACACACACACACACACACACACACACACACACATTTTCAGAGCACTTGAATATATCGGATTTAATATCTGTATATATAATTTCCTGTTGACAACACACTGTCGTTACTTCGTTTATTGCTCTTTCATTAGTGAAATTAATACTAAAACATCGTTACAGCAGTGATTTCCAACGTGTATTTCGTATGTGCTTGGTTTCTTCATCTCGCGGGAGTGGATGAATGGATGGATGGAGCCAAATTGTCTCTCGCGGTTTCTTTTCGTGTCGAATTTCACGTCCAATTTTTTTCTTGTTACACTAAAAAAACATTCGTGTATAAATTAATTATTATTATTATTATTATTATTATTATTATTATGAATTATAAATGGCCTAATTTATCGTTGAGTATAATTTCGTTCATATCGCATTTGTAAAACTTGTATTAATTTATTTACATGTATACTTTAGGTTTATACGAAATTAAACAGCAGCGTAGCTAGCCAGTTTTAATGTGTAAGCACCGAGGTTTGCAGTGTCATTTCACACACTATTATATACAAGATTCCACTAGAATATCTCTTGACATCTTTTAGTGTTAACTACAGTGTTGGAAATAATTTGTTTTTCGCAATTAGATTTCGTAAAAAAATAATTTTTGAATGTAAATTTACTTTTTTCCCAAATCACTGTGTAAGCACAAACGTTTTTGCTTACGCCAAGCTACTCCCCTGTTAAAAGTAACATTCATTTATCATAAAATTAATGTGAAATCAGTCCAGTATAACAACATTAACAATATATAATAATATATATATATATATATATATATATATATATATATATATATATATATATATATATATATATATATTATATATATATATATATATATATATATAATGAAAATGAAAAGGTTTATTGGCAGACTATAGTCATTATGACAAATATTATTAATACAATGAAGTTCACATACTAAGGATAGAAATATATACAGTACATTTGATTAGAAATAATACAGTAATGTCGAAGTTAAGTGGAGCTACAGACAGACGTTTTCGTACCAAAAATTCCATAGCTTCGAGGATAAATGGCAGGACTCATGGATAACTTGAGTCATCACTCAAGGAGCTGGTAATGGTTTGACCCAAATACTTAAATTCTTGTACTTCCTCAATTACTCCACCTTTCATTTTAAACCTAATATCAGCTGGCTGATTACAGCTTTTAGGATGAAATTGCATAATCTTAGTTTTTGTAACATTAAAAAGAATACCATGTTTCTGCAAATACACTTCGCAGACTTTTAGTAGCCGATCCAGACCTCTAACAGAGGGACTTATTAACACCATATCATCGGCATAAACTAAGTTATTTATCCTTGTGTTATCTATACAACATCCCACTGTTGCCTTATTAAGTGAAGCAATTAATCCATCAATATACACATTAAACAGCATAGGGGAGAGCAAGGAGCCTTGTCTCACCCCGCAAGAGGAGTCAAAATATTTAGATAGTACATTGCCCCACCTAATGGTAAAATATTGGTGGGAATATCAAAATTTCAATAAATTTAATATATGCATGGGAACCTTCCTGTCTTCTAGTTTTTTAAATAAAATATTGTGGTTCACTCTATCATATGCCTTACTTATATCTAGGAAACAGCTATAAATAGTCCAATTATTGTCAATGCATTTAGATATTGTTTCTTTAAGTACATAGATACACAGGTCAGTTGAGTGGGACCTTTTAAAATCAAACTGATTCGGAGATGTCCATAGGTAATCATTTAATCGGAGTAACAAGAGTTTTTCTAGTAGTTTCGAGAAGCAGAAAGCGACAGCAATAGGCCTGTAATTATTGCTGGACAGAATGTCTCCATACTTATTTTTGACCAGGGGCAAGATATATACCCTAATGAACTCTGCATGGGTATAGCTATGAGCAAACATGGCTGATAAGAGCAATGATATATGCAGACATACTACGTCATTGGCGTATTTTAAGTGCTCATTCGATAGGCCATCTACCCCTGACGCAGAACCAGCCTTTAACTGTTAAGAATGTTAGAGTAGTGGTTTTTCCACAGCTTTGCAATTTCATCCTCCCCCGACACCCCATCGATTGTCGGAGGAAGGACACTTTTAACACCCGTTTGATTCTTAACAACTTTCCAAAATTTGTTATTATCGTTATTTATGCGAGCTTCACAGGCTTTTTTGATGCTCGAATATACACTTCTTCCTGTTTACATCGCCTTATGGCCGCCTTATACTGACTCCTACTTCTACACATATTTATGTATACTTTTCCTAATCTGGGTCTACCATGAAAGCACCACAAATTGGTAAAATTAATTAATAGTTCTAATGGGCTATGATCAGAAAGAAGGAAATCATGCAGAATATGAACTCTAATATTTCGATCCTTTAGATTAATACTAGTGAGACAATGATCAATCCACCTGGTGGTACCACTCATATCACTAACGTGTGTAAAATTAACACTGGTTACCTCTAATACATCTAAATCACTTATGCTTAATTTATCCGCCTCGCACATGCTGCAGAATTCTACAAAGAATTCCGAGTTCACATGCGCGTTAAATAAGTCCCCCATTATTATACAGTGAGAATATTTGGGGTTATCTGATAATGACTTGATTTTGTACAGCAAATCAATGTATTCATCTAGATTACTGCCGTTGTTGTATGGTAAATAGCAGTTTACAATTAATATGCAATCATTGTTCATTGTAATTCAATGCCTAACAACCTTACATTATCACTTGTTAAAAATTTTATATGTTTTGACAAAGTTTTCCTTATAAAGAAAGCAACACCACCCAAAGGCCTACCGTACATTAAATAATCTGACAAGTCTACTGCTGATGACGCATGGTACATAAAGTCATCATGGA
>JAJOZX010010495.1:67500-77500 GCA_023014485.1 Bathynomus jamesi | reverse complement strand
AGAATATCATTAAGTTTTTTCTGATACCAAAGATCAAAGATCTTGTGTACAATACGCGGGTGACAGATATTGATGATTAAAAGCAAGAATCACAGCTGCTATTGAGCGAATTGATGTGGATATGCTGCAGCGTACATGGCCATTGGAGTATCGATTGGATGTTTTTCGAATCACTAATGGTGCACATATCGAATGTTTGTAACAACGTTACTTTAACAAAGAAACTTTTGAAAATACAGATTCTAAATAATCTTTTAAGAATTTACGTGGTGTATCAAGAATTTTTAAAAAGATGAAATTGTACAGATAATGTCGGACACACTGGAATTTCTAAAAAACTTGTCAAAATTTGGTATCAGAAAAAACTTAATGAGATTTCTGTAAAATGGGACAACACTGGAATTCTACACTTCATGGTTGACTTTTTAATAACAGCCAAAAGTACAGATAATTCTCGGACACCCTGTGTGTATATATATAATTTATATTATATATATATATATACACCTGTTCTATCATCTGTTAAGGGTTCCGCGTATCGATCTCTCTTCCAGCGTAAGTCAGGTTGATATATATATATATATATATACACACACACACATATATGGTACTTTGATGCATTACAGAAGGGGAATGTTGAATAAATGAAATATTGTCCACCATAGAATTAACAGAAAATTTTGGCACCCGAAACTGCCAAAAATAATACTGTTAAAACAATTTTTTTTTTTTTTTCCAGTGTACCTGCATCATTATGGTCATTTTTCTATTTTTGAAACTTATCACCGAATCATTTTCATTTTTTCTTTGTAAAAAGATGTAATATGCTGTATCGTATGAAAGTGAAATGAAATTTAGTTCCGAAAATATTCTTTCATTTTTCATAATTAAAAGTAAAGGGTACATTACCCTAAAATGGGTATAGGCCATATATATATATATATATATATATATATATATATATATATATATATATATATATATATATATAGATGATGCATTCATTAAATACATTACGTACCGCATTCTAAAACCCATGAAATAATATCAGATATACCCTCATATTAATATGAATATATTAAGATTAATAACAACTATTAATATTCAAAAGCTAATATAGTTAATATAGAAAATTTAGATAGAAAAAAAATCTATAAAATATTTATTGAAAATTTTTTTGATGATCGTCATTTTTTTTTTTTTTTTTTTTTTCTTTGATAGTGAACTAAAATGATGAAGTAAAGATCGAAGCTCATGAAAGGCAAAAGGAATTGACGGTCATGACAGGTTTTTCGTTCTTTAAATGCTGGTTCTCAAGATGGGCCATTCTACTGGTTTTATAACCCGTTAATAAAAGTTTTCAACGTAGATTGTCTATTTTATTTGAAACCCTTTGATCATTATTTGACTTTTGTCTTTCTTGGTAAAAGAAAAGTAGTTTTTTCCCAATCTTGTCTATGGCAAAATCAGTGAAGGTGTGCCAAGCTCCTCCCCCTTTTTCCAAAAGCATTTTACCATTGGTGGAGTTCCCGGCCGCCATATTGATTCTGAACTCGCTTCAAAGTGAACGGTAGAAATGTTCTAAATACATCTTAAGCGTAATTTCATGTATGTTAATAAATGTTCAGCATTTCTGCATTTATTTTAAATTTATTTTAAATTGTTGGAATACCTTTTTTAGTAAATGCAAAATTTTTAATCTTAAATTTAAGAAAGTATTTTCTTTAACTAATTCGGTTTACAATAAGAAATTTAATTTTCAATACATTAAATAATTTATTTAAATAAATACTACTTTTTTTCCTAGTAGTATAATTTCTCAACTAATAAGTAATTTTTGTACATGCAAAAATCAGTAATTATTATAATTAACGCTAATTACTGTTTACGTAACTGGTAACATAAATGTTAGTATCTTGTCGTTCATTAGATATTTTAATCAAAGCTCGTAATTAAAAGACATTCAGGAGGTTGTTGTTTTTCTTTTTTGGTTAAACATGGGTAAAGCACCAGCTACCATGAGGCACCGAAACAAAAGCTACACATTGAAAAAGTTTAACTGACACTTAGGAGTTTTTCATTAATGAATGTTCATTTTCAGATAGTATAATTGTAAACAATACAAATTTTCTTATTTCATATTGTTACCTTTGCTTATTGTTAATTTTTTCTCGCGTTTTATTACTTATTACACGTAGTTCTCATATTCGAAAAAAGTATTTAGATAAGCCTTAAGTTTCAGCGTTTCATTTAATTAAATTTCCTTAAAGAGCGAAATTATGTGAAATGTCCAATAAGAAATGAAACTCGTTAACAGCATATAAGGACGGAAGATGCGCGAAGGAAAAGAGGTTTTCAGCCACTCACACCAGCCAAACAAGGGCCATGGAGGCAGCCATTCAGCCATTCCGCCAGACGTTGAACCATCAAGAAGCGGTATAGAAAAGTGCGGGAGGCGCCAGATAAGGCCCGCGCACCTCCCTCTGGACAATATTATCCGCCATCTTGCTTGGCTCAGGAAAACTCCTCATCACTCCTCGGCGGTCTTCCTTGCAACTTGCAGCACTGAGTCGAGCTCCGGGCGCCCTTCTCTATCGCTTCACGACCTAGTCTGTCCTTTGCCGAGGGTGAACAATCCACTTTTCAACCGAGATCCATGTCTCAACCAAAGAATCGTTAGATGTAGATCCATAGCTCTGTGCCCTTGGATAATACCCTCAACGTTCAACGATGGAGCATTGTGATTGCCAGGTAAGCAACAGTGGTGTGGGACCGATTGCTAAGGGTCGTTTGCGGTCAAACTGCGGAAGGCTAAAAGGGCTCCCATTGTATAAATTTCACTAATTTGAAGAAAGGAATTTGTGATGGAAAGAAACAAGTTCATTATACTTACAGTATAATGCTCCTAAAACGTTTTTTTCTAACTTTGCACTTATTATATAATGATCAAGTACATTATACTGAACCGTAAAATTCAGTGTGTTTTATACAAGTAAGATAGCTCGACTTTAAAAAATAGTGTGTTCAGTGTTGTTACTATACAAGGAAATCAACATATATATATATACAGGGTGAGTCAAAAGTAGCGCCCGATTTCTGTTTTTTCGGCTGTCAGATTGTGCATCGATCACGAGGGAGGGCACTTTGAAAATTGCAAGTAAAACAGCTTGGTACAGTTCCGTAATAATTTTCCCCCGAATAAATGGTTAGATAAACATGTCATTCATTTATTTCTACCTTCTGTACACTGTAATACAAATGGCAAACAAACAATCAACTGACAGAAATCGGGCGCTACTTCTGACTCACCCTGTATATATTATATATATATATATATATATATATATATATATATATATATATCGTTGTTATTTAGGACATAATGTAGTATATGAAAAATATAATAGTTGAAAAAAACCATAAAATACACAGAATATATTTTAAATTTTGAGTATATAACTACATATATATGAAATGTTTCTTTTATCTTATAAGTAATCTGAGAGCCCAGTAAAGCCTAAAGCTTAAGGGCCAAATTAAACAGGGAAATAATTATCAATAGTTCAATTAGCAACTGTATGTCCCGTCTTAAAATTATTGTAATATTGTAGTAATTGTATATATATATATATATATATATATATTTATATATATGTGTGTGTGTCTGTGTGTGCATGTGACATGTATGTGTGCGTGTACATGTGCTTTATGTGGGCGTAGGTGATTAGTTAGAGATAAGTCCTACACTAAGTTTATGCAAACGTTCATAAGTAGTTCAATTAATAATTTCTTTAAAGCACAAAACAAGACCTTTTTTAATATATAAATAACTTTTACTAACGTAAAACAAATATAATATATATATATATATATATATATATATATATATATATATATATATATATATATATATATATATATATATATATATATATATATCTATATTATATATATATTATTTACATAAGTGGACCTTCAAAAAATATATTTTATTTGATTTCTATTATACAAACCTTTATGCATCAATTTTAATAATGCCATATATTGAAATATATGAATATATACGAATATATACACTATATATGACTAATAATGCCATATATATATATGAATTAGTACATACACATATATACACACCTCCCTCTTCATCGATTTATCGATTTGTATTGCAGCAGTCTAAGAATAGAAAATTATGTTCAATATATATTATATATATATAATATATATATATATATATTATCTAGTCTTACTTCTGCATTTTATTTACATAATAAACAAGTATTTTATTGTATATTTTGAAAGTAAAATAACGTTTAAGCGAAGGATTCCATAATTAATTATTCAAATTGGAATTTTTTTTTTACTATTCTTTCCATTTGCATTTGAAAGCAAAAAAAAAAAAAAAAATGTGCAAAAGCAAAACTAGAATAATGATCGTAAATTATGTTTAAAAAAAAAAAAAAAGAACTTTCTTAATCCAACTTAAAAATTAATGTCATTAAAAAAAAAAAAGTTAAAAGTTTTTATTGGTATGAATTTTTATTAAAGATTATAACGAAAGTGTTGAATAACATTACAGTATGATTAGGTTCATTGTTAAAAGATGTAAACGGAGATGTAATCAAAGGGGGATTTATTAACTAATCTTGGACTGATTTTCAATATATATATATATATATATATATATATATATATATATATATATAGATATATATATATATATATATTATATATATATACAAACACACTATATATATATATATATTAATATATATATATATATATATTATAGATATATATTATATATATATATATATTATATATATATACACACACACTGTATATACACCAAATTATACCAATGTGTTATGCAAAAAGAATATAAAATGACAAAAGAACACCTGCAGATGTTAACGTTAACATATTTATCTCATTTTGTGCGGGGTTAACTAGTAATAATAATAATAATAATAATGATAATAATAATAATAATAATAAATAATAATAATAAATAATATTTTTCAATAAATAATAATAAAATTTTTACATCATTATTTATTAATTGATACATTTAAAAAATATTTTTGTAAAACAATATATTAACTTCAATAATTTACAGTACTTTTGGAATTTAGATTTTACAGTTTTGACACAAAATTATCTCCATTAAATATTTTATTAGTCTGTAAATATTTTTAATACATTTTTAAAATGATTTTACGTCTTAAAATTCAGATTAATAAAAAAAATAATTATTCTTTCCTCGTGATTTATTTATCTGTTTATTTAATTAAGTTATTTAATTAATTAGTTAATTAATTAATTTATAATTAAATTATTTAATTAATTTAATTACATATTATTTTTTAATTTTTTTAATTTTTATATAAACCCCGCTTTAACTAGTGTGTTTAACATCTGCTTATATTTATGTACTACATAACTGTTTCTCTGTTTGTCTATCTCTATCTATCTATTTATCTATCTATCTCTCTCTCTCTCTCTCTCTCTCTCTCTCTCTCTCTCTCTCTCTCTCTCTCTCTATATATATATATATATATAATATATATATATATATATATTACTAAAAGTAGTAGTAGTAATATACACACACACACACACACACACACACACACACACTGTATATGTAAGTTTGTGGTGTGTGTATCACGAAACTGCAAATCAAACAGTACATATGTAAATAACACATTTAAATACCATGAATATATCTGACATTTAAATGTAGCAGAATTTAATGTACGTATTAATATTACCCCCAACATCACAGGATCTTTGCCGTCAAGAAACGTAATTATATATTTTTTAAAATTATTTATATATGTCATTTAATTATTTATTCTTCTATTTATACACGTAAAAGGATCAAGCAACGAATGGAACAATAAAAAAATATATAAAATTATGTTAACAAGTGTTTTCTTATACATCAGTATCACATAACTGACACTTTCATCAATATTTTATGCTTTATTTCATTAATAATGATAAAAAAAAAAATAATAATAATAATAATAATATGCTGTAAATTTACACTCATTATATAATTATTTGTTACATTAAATATGCTAATTAATGCTAATTTACATTTAAAGTGAAAAGTTATATCTGTACATCGTGTTGAGTATATATATATATATATATTATATATATAAAAACTCGTGTTGAGTATAATACATACACACACATATATATATATCACACACAACACACACACATAATATTATATATATATATATATATATATATATATATATATATATATATATATATATATATATATATATATATATATATATATATATATACATATATATACTCAATATGCACGGGATCTATATTTGATCCATAAAAGTTCTTGACAATCGTTAGGAACGTTGGCTTTGAACGATGAGCCTCGAGTAATGTAGACCAATTAAAAATTAAGTAAATATTTACACGTACAACTTGCATACAAACAATACAACTGAAAGAGGGATATCATGCAAAGGAGAGAGAGAGAGAGAGAGAGAGAGAGAGAGAGCAACGCCATAAACGCTCGTTTGTCGCAATTTCACAATTTAAAATAAATACATACGATTAACGCCTAAATCGTATATTATGTTTACAGTTGAAACTGAGATTTGTTTGACCACGCTTTTATTAGTCCCCTTCTGTTTGCATTTATACAATTTATAATATTAGGAAATGTCATGTATATATATATATATAGGGCCTATATATATATATATATATATATATATATATTTATATTGGTTTTTACAGATTTTAAATAATCTTTTCTTTGTGTATTTTAATAATGATAATGACTATGTGTAATACGCATTAATAATTCAATATCCAATGTATTTATTTATTATTAATAAAGGTTACTGAATATTCAATATATAATATATATATATATATATATATATAATATATATATATATATATATATATATATATATTATAGGCCCTATCCTAAACTTGAGCGGAGATTTATTTTGTTTATTTTGGTTTCGTGAGGTTAGAAACGGCGAGGATTTCCTTAACTGGTTTAGTCTCTATTTCGTTCCTTGCTCATGCTAATGAAAGTTTACAACATGCGTGTGCAATTTAAACAAACACATACAAATATCAGTCCATTTATAGCTTTATCCTATCTCTTATATTTTATTATAATACTTAAAAGGTTTACCTTACTATATAAAGTTACAGTTATATATTATGTATAGCGTTTATTATCTATTTGTTATCTATCAAGAAAGTGTGAATTTTATTATTGGAAAGAGTCACATATTTTGAAATATCTGCTTATCTTGTTTTAGTGTATATATACACAGTATATATATATATATATATATATATATATAAATAATTAAGTTTATAAAGTATTTACAGTTATATTTATTTATTTACATGTGAAAGTTGGAAAGGTTTACAGTCAGCCCGAAATCATTGTGAGCTGTCCGCAACACTATGCAAATGAAGCGTTTTCTGTACCTGCCAAGGCTATTGCCAAGAAATTTGGTTTATTGCACTCCTTTTTCCCTTTTTCCATTCCACACACACACACCACACACACACATATATATATATATATATTCCAACTCCTTTAATTTTCCTCTTTGTCCTTCTCTCTCTCTCTCTCTCTTTTACTCTCTCTTTCTCTCTCTCATTGACCCTTTTCGTTACTCTCTCTCTCACCAATGGAAAACTTTCGTTTAGCATCTCGACCGACCGACGATCAATTGTTTTCATCTGTCTCATCTTTTCTTCCACATCGCGTCCAGTTTTCGACGTGGGAAGAGCAAAAAATCAGTGACTGTTTCAGTGATCAGTATTGCGTAAAAAGTTATCAATATTGCGTAAAACAATGGAGCTAAAATGTTATTTGTTCAGTAAAAATTAGAAGGTTTCTTTTACGAAAAATATATAAAATTTTCGCAAACAAACAAATATATATATATTATATAATATATATATATATATATATATATATATATATATATATATATATATATTATATATATAGATATAGTATATATATATATATATATATATATATATATATATAGATATATATATATATAGTAGTATATATATATATAGATATATATTATATTATATATATATATATAATATATATATTATATATATATATATATATATATATATATATATATATATATATATATATATATATATATATATATATATATATATCCTATAAAGCATAATTACGCGTTTTTCTAAAAGGAAAATGTTTTTGAAAAAAAAAATCTTATTTTTCTCAACTTAATACACGAATAACAGTTAAAGCGACCGTTAATTTACATCAATTATTATCGCCGGAACACTGAAATACAAACAATAATAACGGTGTTAAAGTATTTCTTATTATTAATTATTAATTATATAAATGAGTAACGTTTATTTAGAAAACTAATTTCTTCCTTTGCGCCCGAATGAAAAACTCAATTATAAACGAATATAAAATGTACTGTCAGGAATATTTTCGACAGCCATTGTTATTTAATTAGTGTTTCTTTATCATTTTAATGATGGCTGTAAATGCCTCATATTTTCACTCTTTGAGTGCTGTAATTGTTTTATATTGTATAAATGTCGCAAGGCATTTTGAGGAAAGCGGAGGTGAGCACTGGCGCTTCGCTCACCGGAGGAAAAAATTTTATAACCGAGTTTTTGAAGAAGTGTTTCTTTTTTAGAACCTTAAAATTTAATTATGTAAAAGAAGGTAAGGTATTTTATAATTTTATAATTTTTATAATTTTATTAAATATATTTTTCTCAATATTTCTTATTAATGTAGTTTCTGTCAACAATTTTATTTAACAGACCTTCAACCTGCTAAGCATTCGCTAAGAGAGAATTCAATAGTCCTTAAATTAATAAGAAATAGTTATAATATTAAATACAGGGTGATTTTTTTTTATTCGTGAACCATAAACCATGAAAAATATTATTAAGGGTTCTCGAATAAAAAAAAAAATCACCCTGTATTATAAAAATACAAAATAATACTGAATGTCTCATTCTCTGGAAATTAAAACACCAAATAATAATACAAATAAGTGCCATAATTTAATGAAATTAATTTTCATCTTTCTAATAAATGATTTTACTTTGATTTTTAAAAATAATTTTGAATTTTGACTTTTCATTGACTATTTTCAATAACTATTTTTTCAGCGACTATTTTCAGTAACTATATTAAAAACGTAATAAAAATTTTAATATTACTTTTTGACAACTATTTAAAGATAAATAATTTTAAACTACATTAAAATTACAAATGGTAACAATTTAACACGATAAATTTGCAAATTATAAAAGGAAAAAAAAATTAACACTATTTTTCAATGATATTTATAGATACATTAACATTATAATTATAAAACCCGATAATATCTAATTATATAATTATATTTTAGAGTTACGATAACATTATAATTTAATAAATAATATACGAGGATACTTTTAAATACTATCAAAAGAGGGTTTGATAGTATACTATTAATTTTTAAACAAATTATTAACACGTAAAAATATGTTAAAATATAATTAAATTTAGTATTTATGTTTGAGATTATACCCTTAATTTTCAGTAATTTAAAGTTAATTTTATATTAACAAAATAACTTTATATATATATATATATAATATATATATATATATATATATATATATTAAATTATAAAATGTTACAAATATTTTAAAACTCAATGATTCGTTCGTTGAAATTAAAATTAACTTTATTTAAATTAACATAAAAAGATATCTAAGTTAAAAAAAATTCAGTCATATAAAATATTTTTAATTAAATAATTAGTACAGGTAGAGCTCTATATTGTAAAATATACTATAATGGATATAGGATCTAATGCTTTATATATACACACACACACACACACACACACACATACACACAGAGTATATATATATATATATATATATATATTTTTCTTAAATAATAATAATA
>JAJOZX010010495.1:57500-62500 GCA_023014485.1 Bathynomus jamesi | reverse complement strand
TTTTAGACGATCTTCGGTTTAACGGGGGAGGGAACACCAGTTTAGTGACGTCACTCGAAAAGAGCCAATCAGGTGGAAGAACGCATCGTTAAGCTTAGCATATTAACGGAGTGCCAATGATTGTATTGCAATATCGTATTAATTCGTAATTTTGTTATTTTTAGCGGAGTGCTAAATACAAAAGTTCTTTTTTAGACGCACCAAAAATATAATTTGATTTTTAATTTTGATTTAGGGGCGTCATTCAACCCGTAGAAATAAAGAACTGTTGCAACTCAAGGGAGCAACATTGAAGATCGTGCGCGAATGAGCTGCGCAGAATCATTCTTCTTCAGTCTCTTGGCGCATGTGTCTCCTGTTTGGGTCTCTTCTTAGCACGATGAGTCGAGATGTTTGTTGCCTTATTAAACAAAGCAAACACTCTCTCCCTTACTCCGCTTCTTATCTTAATCAATCGTTCTCTCTTCGCAGAATTACTTCTTTACCGATACTGTTATGCATGCATATAAGCCAATTCCTGCAACATAAAAAAACAGAAATTTCCTCAATTCTATCCAAAATAAAGAAGGGTTTATTATAGGATATCCAGAACTGAAGTAGTAAAAAGGCTGCTGTATATACAATACAATCTAAACTATATATCATTTAAATTCATAGAAAGAGCTTGGAGTAAAATCCAATTCTTCAAAATAGACCCTAAAGTTTAAGAGGTCCCAGAAGAATTTCTATCTTATTCGCTACGCTCAACACTCGAAGGAGAGTTTTTAGCTAACTTAATTTTCTTCATTTTTTCGTACTTTGATACACCTCAAAGAACACTGAAAGGAAACGGGATTGAACGATCCATAAAAGCCCATATTTACGCCTTAAGCACTTGGTGAAACGGTATTAAAATTCCTATATATACGTATAGCTTGCTCTCCATATTATTGTATCTAAACTCAATATACACACACACACACACCCACACACACACACACCCACACCCACGCACACGAGTGTATATATACACACACACACACCATATATATATATATATATATATATATATATATATATATATAGTAATTAAAATGATAAGCTTATGATCGGAAGGTCGTGGGATCGAGTCCGGGCTAGGACTTTATAATTTCAGATGTGGGTTGGGTCGTGGTTCGAATTTCACGTTAAGCTGTAGATCCAAGGTGGGTTAACAAACTCGACCTTCGTCAGAAAGAACATTTCAGATGGAAACGAAAACAAAGTAACCAGGGTACACACACACACACACATATATATATAATATATATATATATATATTATATATATATATATATATATATAAATAATATTTTTCAAGGAACATGATTTTTATTAAAAAACATGAGTTGTGTCGAGAATTCAGATATTATGTAATTATATATATATTGGGAAGAATAATTAATACATGTTAATTATTGCGGGCGCCTTTCTAATTAATTTTAAATTATAATAATATCAATACTGTATACATAAAGTGACGATCCAGTTTACTGAACACACACACACACACACACACACGCATCATATATTATATATATATATATATATATATATATATATATATATATACACACACAGTATTAAAGGGCAATTATTATGCATGTTAAATTATAATAATGATCTACTAAAATTTATTGAGATAATGCAAATATTTTAAATGGCATAACGTACGTAGTTTAACACTTGAATTATTTAACACTTAAAGAGAATAGAAAGAGAATAACATTATCTTTTGTGTATATATATATATATATATATATATATATATATATATATATATATATATATATATATATATATATATATATATATATATATATATATATATATATATATATAAGTTCACTATTTCAACATCCACATATTAATTCATTAATAATAATAATAATAATAATAATAATAATAATAATAATAATAATAATGGTATGTACTTGTATTTCTAATTTTCCAAATAAATCTAAACATTAGTGTACAAAGAAAATAAATTTATTTTTACGTTTCATTTAGAAAAGGTGTGTTTCATCACCAAATAAAAAAAATATTTCACCACTAAAAATTAATGAATGTTTCTAAAACATTAAAGTTTATACGCAAGCACAATTAATATCAGTCTTTATTATCGTATACGATAAAACGTTTCGTTGTAATGTTTTATGTAGCAAAATTAGGTTTAAAAAGAATTGGCTAAAATATAACATTTGATAAGATTTTCGTTTTATGTATTTGAAACCATCCAGAGGCTTTTTATTAAGAAAATGGAGACGGATCTCATCTGGCGTTTTTGCGAACGAGATTTTCCTCTTCATTCGAGTCAGCTCAGATCTTTTGCTTCGAGTCTCTCCCAAGAGAGACTTTCCGGCTCGTCTCATCAATCGAAAGCCTTTGTTTGGCAGTCTTCCTTCGAACAGGGATCTCCTCATCCCTCAGATAACATTTCCTTTTCTGCTGACGGAGACAAGGATCAAAACTATCAGATACTCCTCTTTCATGTTATCCCGAACTTTGCAACTAGTTTTCTGCGGACTTACGGCGTTTTCTACGCTGTCTGTATGGATTCCCCTTTCTGTTAGTTAGGTTTTATTGACTTTATACGTTATATATATATATACACACATAAGATACATATTTCAACGTGGGTTCATCCATTTACTGTATTTATTCAGCTCATTTGCATATCCACTAAAGGAATTGACCGAAGTTCTTGAAATGCTTTGAATGCTTTGGAGCTAGTGTATTCGCAGGCAATGATATTGTCACCGCTTTTATAGCGATGGAATAATGGAGGAAGTCATTTCGTACATTAAAGCAACGATCAAAAGCGGTGTAGTGAACGGTTCCCAAAGTAGGAAAAGAGGGAGAGATAAACGGTCGTTTCAACTTAACCTTCTAATGGCAGCAAAGATTAATGCTTCTTACCTCTGGGAGTTTATTTCGTAATTTTAGAAATTAAATTTGGTTCACAACAATTTAATTTTTAAATCTATTTATTGCATTATTCATATATATATATAAAATCGTACAAATTTTTTTATGCACACATTGTTCCATGTCTGAAAGTCAAATCCACCCACACCCACCCACACCCACACACACACACACACACACACACACACACACACACACACACACACAAAAAGTCAGTCTTTTTTCCCCCCAAAATATTAGAATCGATCACCATCTATAATTCCAGTTTGAGGGAGCATCTGGAATTCGGAGAGGCAATGTTTAGATTGAAATAATATGAATAATTTAAGCTTAAGAATGCTGCTTAGAATATTTTTCGGAATTTTACTCATGCAAAACATATGCATAATATATTCTAGCATGAATTTATAATGACCCTTGGAACATACATAACTTAAGCGCTTTCTAAATTATTTCTATATTTTAATGTATATGTTGTTTGGATTATAATATATATATATATATATATATACACACACACTGAACACTAAAAACAATTTGGGTAAAAACACCTATATAATACTCCTCATTTAAAAAAATATACTCCTCTTCTTCCTACTACTACTACTACTATTACTACTACTACTATTAATAATAATAATAATAATAATAATAATAATAATAATAGTATAATAATAATAATAATAATAATAATAATAATAATAATAATAATGATAATAATAATAATAAACAGTTTCAAAAAAGGAAATGAAAAAAGGAAAAAACTTTTTACAACCTTCTTCGTCCTAATTTACTTAATTTAATTTCGTTCTTAAGGAAAAATTCCTCTCATTTTTTTATGTTAGGAAAGTAACGCGAGATATTTTTGCCAACCTCGACATTCATTAAGGCTTAGATGTACGTGTCTTTGAGATCTTCGGGGAATATAAAATGTGGCAAGGAAACCTCTTCATATATATATATATATATATATATATATATATATATATGTGTGTGTGTGTGTGTGTGTGTGTGTGTGTGTGTGTTGTTCATAGTATTTACAAATGTATATGAAACCTTTTGATCTAATTCGTGTTATAGCAATTACTCATTAATTGCATCAAGTGTGCACACGCAATTGCGTGTGTAATTAAAATAATCACTATATAATTGTTATAATGTTTTCATGGTGAAGTTTTAAATTTGTATTTCTTCGGTTTAAACATCACTATAATAATATCTATAATGTCACTGTAATATCACTATAACATCAAGTTCCATTTCAGTTGATGTTATTTATCTCGTTAAATTGGGAAGTAGATTCTTTAAAATTACAAATAATAACATTGGGACAAGAATGGGATATCAATCAAGAATTAAATTGGTAAAATTGGTTAAATCAACTAAAATTTAATTTCATTTAATATTAAAATGAAATTTAATTTCAGATCGAACCATTAATAATTCTTGTCTTTGCCACAGTAAATTTTAGCGAAAGAAGAACACATTTTTCCCAACCTTTTTCGCGAAAGTGTTGAGGCAAAGTTCCGAAAAAAATTAACTATTCTTTGCGAAGTTGTCGTTACAGCAACATGATTAAGTACCCGTAGTTCAGTGGGTATCGCAGTTTCCCTATGAGCGGAGCGAATACACTGAGGTCGGTGGTTCGACCCCCGATGTTACTGGTTAATAATTATCCGAGAATTAGCGCAATAGGCCTGAACGCTGTTCCAGTTTCTGACCGTTCTTTCTGATTAATTATCCTTATTGTAACAGCGTAATTTCAATACCTTATTTTTGGTTTTAAACTCATTTTATATTTTATTTTCACAAATGGTGTCACACTTCTTCAAAATCAACTGTGACAAGACTTTAATTAAACTCCTTTCGTTCACTAACAAAAGGAGTTGCTAACGTTGTCAGTGCTGTAACAACTCATCGTTACATCAGTGTGTGTTGCTCCTATATATATATATATATATATATATATATATATATATATATATATATATATATATATATATATAATAATATAACAATAATGATACTCTTTATAATATATATGCGTTGGTGTG
>JAJOZX010010495.1:12500-52500 GCA_023014485.1 Bathynomus jamesi | reverse complement strand
CAAAATGTATGATAAAAAATGAATGAAAATGAATGTAAATATTTTACTAAAGAGAAAAAAGTGAATAAAAAATATAATAAACAAAAAATAATTTCGTAAAATAAGAAAAAAACAAAGAAAATATAAAAATATAATAATATAAAATTCTAATATATAAACTGAAAATAAAAAGAATTGTATTTAACGTATTAGAAAAATTATATATAATTTTTTTCGCATAAAAAATAAAATAAAATAAAAGAATAAACGGGAGAAACTGCAAAAGAAAGAAAGAAAAATAAGAAAGAAGAGAGAAACTACAAAAGAAAAGAAATAAAAATAAGAAAGAAGAGAGAAACTACAAAAGAAAAGAAATAAAAATAAGAAAGAAGAGAGGAACTGCAAAAGAAAGAGAAAAATAAGAAAGAAGAGAGAAACTGCAAAAAAAAAAAGAATAAAAAAAATAAGAAAGAAGAGAAAAACTACAAAAGAAAGAAAAAAAGAGAGAAACTGCAAAAGAAAGAATAAAAAAAATAAGAAAGAAGAAAGAAACTGAAAAAGAAAGAATAAAAAATAAGAAAGAAGAGAGAAACTGCAAAATAAAGAATAAAAAAATAAGATAGAAGAGCGAAACTGCAAAAAAAAGAATAAAAAATAAGAAGAGAGAAACTGAAAAAAATAAGAGAACTGTCGTGAAAGGTGAATAGGTCTGAAAGAATTAGAGGTCTCACGAGGAGGCCTGATGTGGATCTGGTTTTGAGGTTGTAATGATGGTGCAGAAACAGCACACACAGAAAGAAAAACTCACATAAGAAGTTGCAGACTTACAAAGACCCTTAGATCCACTATGGGCTAGCCAAGGAAAAAAGGTAGAAAAAAGAATTAAAAAAGGAAAACAAACAAATAAAAATAAAAATACCAAAAGAAGTTTAAGAAGAAGAAGAAGAAATAGAAGAGGAGATTTGGGTGGTCTTTGCCATTCTCCTACGCTGAGTGTTTGTTTGTTCTCGGGTGTTGCTTGTTTGTTTGAAGGAGAAGTGGCAAGGATATTCTCGAACCTTCAAGGTCCGACGATATGCGGATACAGCAAGATTTATGGCGACTGTTTATTTTTAAAATAATTCTATCTTTCTCCCGTATATTAGTTCCGTTTCATTTTCTTTTATTTTAAAGGATTACTTAGTTTACGAATGCTAATTTCTAAGAGGGAGGTTTAAATAAGTGTTGTGTACGTACATACTGTATATATACATAACTTTAATGTTTCTCTTCAGAAGGATTGTAATTGAAAACAATGTTTATGACTTTAGGCTACGTTTCTGATAAATATTTAAAAAATTTATAACATTAACATATTAGAAATTTAATTACTCACACACACACACACACACACACACACACACACACACACACACACATACATATATATATATATATATATATATATATATATATATATATATATATATATATATATAATCTAAGTAAATACCTTGAAAACATTACAATTATAATTAATTACCTTTATAATTAATAAAAAATTATTAAAATAAAGTTACATTATCTGAACATCATTACAATCCAGTATGAAATACGTGGAAAACTTAACATACAACAATACTGATACTATTAACATTATATTAATACCTAATATCATCTATTTACAAGAACAACAACAACAACAGGAAAATTATTGAGCGGTCACGTCTGCAATATGTTAAGGTTCTTTAACAGATATTGAGAGAGAAATTTTATGCCTCCATAAATATGATGAGATTTTTTATAAATTCTCCCTATTTTACTATAAATGATAAGAGACGCTATAAACTATGATTGAAATTATAGCAGTGAATACAAACTAAGTAGTCTTCAAAAATCCGCATTATTTCTTGCTTGGCCGGTTTTTATAATATTAAGTATGCCATATATAGAAAGAAGGGTTTCTATAGGGTTTCTATAGGGTTTCTATAGGATTTCTATAGGATTTCTAGAGGGTTTCTAGTTTTGCTTGAAATGTGCAATAATTATTATATTTACACACACACACACACATATATATATACATACATACACGTGTGTGTGTGTGTGTGTGTGTGTGTGTGTGTGTGTGTGTGTATTTGTGTGTGTGCAGGAATCAGTTTAACGTGAGTTTTATTGCAATAAATAAAATAATATGTCTTTCTCCAAAATATGTTTGTTCAAACCACTAAGTGGCGTTTTATGAACAACATTTCCTTGTAAAATCAGTCCACAAAACCTAAGATTATTTTTTCTTAGCACATTTTTCTTTGTTCTAGAAAAGAATAATATAAAATACAAAATCATATAAAAACAATTGTATAGTGTGGTTTAGTATTGGTATACTGATGTTGGGTTTCTAGATCTTTAAAAAAAATACACACACACACACACACACACACACACACACACACACACATATATATATATATATATATATGCTCGTAACTATTTACTGGTAGTGTATTTATATCTTTATTAATCTTTAAATTTGCATGACACGGTCTGAAGAAAGTGTACGTAGAAAAACCATTTAAAATTATTCCTTCTTACGTTTCATGCTTTCTCAGAATGGAATCATATCTTTTACGTTAGAGAGAATTTCTCAAAACTCAGTTTTAGCTTAAACTGGAGAAGTTTTATTTATGTAGACTGTAAAATACAGACCACCGTTTCTAGAAATTTAATTGTTCTATTTGAAGCGAATATTGAACTATTTCTGAATCAATTTAATTTGTAATGTCAATATAATTGGTTCAGAATCGGTCCAGAAAGGAAAGTTGTTCTAACGGTTTCAATGATAGACAATTCTTTTACAAAGAAAATCGTTCCATAATCGGCTCAAATTGTTCTATTTGAAGCGAATATTGAACTATTCTGAATCAATTTAATTTGTAATGTCAATATAATTGGTTCAGAATCGGTCCAGAAAGGAAAGTTGTTCCAACGGTTTCAATGATAGACAATTCTTTTACAAAGAAAATCGTTCCATAATCGGCTCAAATTGTTCTATTTGAAGCGAATATTGAACTATTTCTGAATCAATTTAATTTGTAATGTCAATATAATTGGTTCAGAATCGGTCCAGAAAGGAAAGTTGTTCCAACGGTTTCAATGATAGACAATTCTTTTACAAAGAAAATCGTTCCATAATCGGCTCAAATTGTTCTATTTGAAGCGAATATTGAACTATTTCTGAATCAATTTAATTTGTAATGTCAATATAATTGGTTCAGAATCGGTCCAGAAAGGAAAATTGTTCCAACGGTTTCAATGATAGACAATTCTTTTACAAAGAAAATCGTTCCATAATCGGCTCATACAACAAATGGAGCAATTATATTTTTGAAAATGATGTTCACATTGTTGGAACAGCTTACCCTTTCTGGACAGATTTTGGACCAATTATAGCGACATAACAAAATAGAATTGATTCAAAATCGTTTCATATTCATTCATATAGAACAATTAATTTTTTTAGAAAGAACTCTATTTGACAGTGCATATATGGATAATGTGTGGGTAAGGGTAAAAGGTACAGTTCTGGAAAAAAGTTCGCCTGAAAACAAAAATTTTAAAAAGCATAAAAATTACTAATTGGTAATATTCTAGTTTCCTTGGGCTATGCTATTATTCATTTAGGTAACACTAATAATAAAATTTCCAAAACAAAACCCCAATCATTATTGATCACTAATTTTTTTATCCTTTTTAAAATTCCTTATGTTTCTAGACGAACCTTTTTCCGAACCTGTACATAAACATATATATATATGCTGTATATACACACACAGCTCCCAATAATCCAAAACGTACATTATCAGTTCAGCTAAAACAGACAAAACGAGAAAATGCCACTAAAACAAAAACAAAAAAAAACCTTTAAGAATGAAAAGTACTTCCTTCGCAAACAATTTCGCTTGAATTCATCTCAAAGTTTTTCCTTCAGCTGAGCATGCATTAAAGAAGGAAAGAAATATAGAGTCCGGAATGAATATCAAAATATGACCAACAAGAAATTACATTACGCTCATACGAGACTCGCAAAACAGCGTCTTACGTATCTAATAACTTTACTTAAAGTATGGAAATAAGCCCAAATTTAGTAAAATTAATTAGGGAAATAAACCATAAATTTTAGTAAAATGAGATACGAATTGGTAATATAAAATATAATATATAAAATACATAAGAAAGTCAAGGAACAGCCTTCGCCCAACGCTCGTAAACTAAAATGAAATCCTCAGACAGGGTTAAAAACTTCCGAAAGTTAAATTGGAAACTCGTGAAGAAAAATAAAAAGCATCTCAGGATGGTCTTTGTGTGTGTGTGTGTGTGTGTAAAATATATGTGTAAGCAGTATCATATACATATATGTACACACTTACTTTTTTATTATTATTATATCATAAATATGTACGTATATTTTTAAAAAATGGACTCTGCAATTTATAAATTTTTAACGTACAAATTTGATATTTTAATTTGACTTTTGATCATTTTAGTTATTAGTTTTAAAATACTTGAATTTTATACAGGTAAAACGGAAATTATATATTATTTTGAAATAGTTTGTCCCTTATTAATAGAAAATGTAAAAAAGAAAGCAATTTCCTTAGAAAATATTCCTTCATCTCATTTTCCTTCCTCTGATTGGCTGACGGGAAGCGGACGTCGGAGTTTGCTGAGAAGTAACAGATGGTGTGTGTGCAGAGCGAGAGAGAGAGAGAGAGAGAGAGAGAGAAGAAGAAGAAGAAGAAGAAGAAGAAATATAAAATATAAAAAATCAAAATAAGAATGAAAATAAAAAAATAAAAAAATGGAGAAACGCATCCAAACTTTTGAGAATCCTTCGAAAAACTTTATCCGCCATTCCTATTGGTTCTTTTGGCTTTAAAATAATCTTTAATTAAAAATTTTGATCGTTTCGCTATTTTATATTTTCTTCGCAATTATTTAATTGAATTTATTAAATCCATCTCTGATTGCGTTTCAAACTTTTCCTTTAACAAATTGGGCATCAAATGATAACGTTATAAAGAGTCGATTCGAATCAGGAAATGGCGACACTTCTGTCGTTATACAATATATATATATATATATATATATATAAATAAAGAGAAGCACCAAAAATTGGAATATCTTTGGAATTTTCTTTTTTTCAACTTAATTTATGAAATACAAAAAGAAAAAATAATTGAAAATTTTGTTTCTATAACAAAATTAGGAATCTCTAAAAACAAGCCACTGAACCCCCCCCCCCAAAAAAATAAAAAATAATATATATATATATATTATAGGCTAATTTCCGTTATTGAATTATGTCTTTCAAAAAGAATAAAGCCTATATTAAATGGCTTATTAAGACAAGTACTATTTGCATTCATACCGAGTTTTGTAAACGTATCGTAAGGCCGAAAGAATCCCACTTGCTTTTAGACTCAATTCTTTATGATGAAAAGTTTGATGGAGCATGATATTGGTCGTAAAAATGCGTCAAGCGAGAATCCTTTAGCCTCTCTCCGTTTATGAAAGTTGTGTTCAATTAGATTGATCATTTTCTTCATTGCAAACTCTCCGCTGTTGAAGGCTTTCCACTGGATGCACGCTCGATGCTGAATTCAGCAGGTTTTTCTTCTTCTTCTTCTTCTTCTTCTTCTTCTTCTTCTTATTATTATTATTATTATTACTATTATTATTGTTACTACTATAGTTATCTTAAGATTCCAAGGCCTTTCGTGTATTCAGAAGTACACCTCATCAGGGAATGAATACACGAATACTTCTGAATACACGAAAGGCCTTGGAATCATTTTTCTTTTTCCTTGTGGGTTTGCATCATTCATTCATTTCACGTGTTTAATTGTGAAATTCATCCCATATATATAATATATATATGATTATACGAAAATTATATTGAATACATCTGAATGAAAATACATTATTTATTATTCATTTATTCATTTATTTATATATACAGGGTGAGAGAAAAGCCTTTAAGGATTTTATACATACAACTATTTAACATTATACAGATAAGTGTTCAAATGATGAAACAAATCAAACAAAAAGTTCATAAGAATTTTATTCATACAAATATTTTGTTAAATTGTAATTTAATCTTGAAAGAGTTCTCCATCCGCTATCATACATTTGTGTATTCTCTCTGTGAAACTCTTCATTGTTCTTCTGAACATTTCGAGTGGGATCCTTTTCAGTTGTTCATCTATTCTGCGGCCAAAGGCATTCACATTTGGATAGATGAAACTAAGATTGTAGAGTTTGTCACGCAAATAAACCCAAAGCCAGAAATCACGTGGGATTAAATCAGGTGATCTGGCTGGCCACTCGATGGGACCTTGCAGCCCAACTCATCTTCCTTCAAGATTCGTATCCAGAGTCTCACGGGCAGCCGCAGAGTAATGCAGCGGTGCTCCATCATGTTGATAAAGTTAATTCCTGCCAACGCCATTAGTAAACTGTGACAAAAGTTTGTTTCTCATTACCTGACAATAGCTTTTTCCATCCATCGTATCTCTCGATATGTCAAAGGAAACGAGTCCTGAGTAACTAATGCACGCCCAAACTGTTAGTGTAGCCGTTTTAACGGGTTTACCCAATCGTATTTTGGGACTTTTTTTCGCCCAGTAGTGAGCGTTGTGTTTGTTTCCTTTACTCCTTAAACCGAAGACACATTCATCTGAAAATTTGATCTTTCGAAGCAAATCTGGATTGTTGTTGAACTTTTGTCTCATTGTTTCAGCAAATTGCAGCCGTCTATCAGAATCATCGTCGTATATGAGCTGAGAGTAAATGGGTTTGTAATCGTGATACCTCTGAGATTTCAATATGTTTGCTACTGAAAATTTGGAAATACCCAATTTGTCTGCGACTTTTCTCGTTGAATTTGTTGGATCGACTTGAAAACTGGCGAGGACATTTTCTTTGTTGTTGTCTCCCGTCGCCGTTACTGGCCTTCCGCTTCTTGGACGATCTTTTACCAGGCTCCCTGTTTCCAATAGACTGAGCTTCCAGTATCGAAGAGTGGTTGCATTTGGTGGTGGTTTATTATATGTTTCTTGAAATAAACGCAAATTTTCTTCACAATTATTATAAGAAATAGCCCATGATACAAGATACACTTTTTCTTCGTTGCTGTATTCCGTGTTTACTGACATGGCGCTGACTGTAGCTAGGGCTTAGGGCCTTCCTCTTTTAACCTAGGGTCATTCCTGGCCTTGTATAGTTGCAATGAAAAGTATCACATACACTGCAGTGATATCATTAGAATTTATTTATTTTTAACAAATTACTTGTATGTATAAAATCCTTAAAAAATTTTCTCTCACCCTGTATATATCTAGCTATCTATCTATATATATATACACACACACACACACACACATTTTTAAAACAAAAACTCATCGATTTTAAAATATATTACTTAAGGTGTAAATGGTGCAGTGACTTTTGTAGCTGCATGTGACATGTATACAGTATAAACTGCAAGACTGAGTACGAGTTTGAAAGCTAAATTCATGAGCTGAAGAAATACATTTTTCTGTAAGGTGCTGCAATTTTCTGTAAAAGTATGGGAAATGTCGTTCCATTTCAAAATTCTTCATATTTAATAATTATTCAGTAATTGTATTTAGAAATAAACGCATACACACACACACACACACACACACACACACACACACACACATATATGGGATGAATTTCAACTTAAACACTTGAAATGAATGAATGATACAAACCACAAGGTTTTGTGGGTTTGCATATATATATATATATATATATATATATATATATATATATATATATATATATATATATATATATATATATATATATATATAATATATATAATAAAAGAGAGATACACAGATAGACACATAGATAGATAGATAGATACACAGATGATTTTTACAACTGCTTTGAATGACAAAAACGCAATGAAAAAAAAAATAAATAAATAAAAATTTAGATTTATTGGGAACAAAATTTTTTTTTCCATATTTTTATTCATTTAAGATTTAAATACAAAACATTTTACCAAAATAATAATAAAAAAAAAATAAAAAAATATCTCCCGAAAATTCTTGAACAAAATAAAAATATCCAAAAATAACAACTATATCTTTTTGCGAGAGAGAGAGAGAGAGAGAGAGAGAGAGAGAGAGAGAGAGAGAGAGAGAGAGAGAGAGAGAGAGAAAAAAAATTTTGGTTCCTCAACAACAAAACATTCAAATAAATTTTTTTTTTTTTTTGGGGGAAACTGAAAGTTTTTAATTAAACTGAATTTAACTTTTGTTTATGTTCGTTCCCAATTATTTTTGTGTTTGCCTTAGCCGTTGACTGACTTCCCAAAGAGTATATACGTATACGTATCTCTTCCCTCACTTATACAAACACGCTCGGGCCAGACTCCATTTGATGCTTTTCACCGCACTTGGGCCGAATGCAAATAACAAGGGAGAATCGGAGAATCGTGACTAGAAATAAATTTAGTGTGAGAAGATTGATTATTTTGTGTATATACTTTACGTTTGAACAGTGAGTCACCATATATATATATATATATATATATATATATAATAAATCAAATGTTTTGGGGTTGTTCAATTTTCTTCGTAACGGCAAAGTTCATATATGTATATATACGCGCGCACACACACACACACACACACACACACACACACACTCTTAACTGGTAATTTCTTCGCAGAAATCATGAAGCAAAAATAGTAAAGACTAAAATTAAATGCAACATTCGTGCCTGCATGAACCTTATTTGAATTTGAATTTGTATAATTAGAGTAGAGAAAGAAAGAAAACATGTATGTGGACATAGCCTATAATAATAATAACAATAATAATAATAATTTTATGCCTATATATATATATATATACACACACACACAATACATCAAATATATAATTTATTTTAATTGTTTCCTCTTGCATGGCCTTTGCTGATAACTCTGATCTTTGCTATACCAATATTTAAAAGCAAACTTATAAATTAGTGAACTATTTTATATGCAAATTCGGCGCAGGAAGCCGCATACATTTAACTAGCTTAACATTTTAACTCTGACGCCGAGGAGAAAAATTGCCCAAATAGCTCTTAAATATAGAGGCTGTAAAAATGAGTATCTATTCTACAGAAAGATTTTAAGCTCTATGATACTAAGTCACCTCTTATAATTGAGCAAACCTGCTCAAAAGTAGAAGAACAGAGTAGTAATATAATCTGTACTTACGTGTATACACACACACACACACACACACACACATATATATATATATATATATATATATATATATATATATGTGTGTGTATATACACACACACACACACACACACACACACATATATATATATATAATATATATATATATATATATATATATATATATATATATATATATATATATATATATACCATCAACCTTTTTTTGTATGTAGTCGCTTTAATTAGTATGTATAACATTTCGAAGTCTGGTTCAAAGTTAACGTTGCTTTTTTTTAAAGTTAATTGTAAAAAATTATTATTACAATTATAATTTAGTTCGCAATTATCTGTTTAAGATAAGGAGGTACTTTTTCTCCGTGTTATTACTTTTGGAGTTCAATTAGTTATAATAAAAGAGTTAAGTTGGACACGAAAAAATGGTTGAATTCGAGAAGCAAAATGAGTTAATTAACTTGAGTGGATGTTAAACATAGCCACTTTGAAAAACAAAAAAACAAAAACGGTTTTAAACTCCTCCTCCTCCCTCCTCCTCCTCCTCCTCAAATATTTTGATTTTATTTACGCTAAAAAGACTAAAAGAATTTTGATTTACGCAATGCATACATTTCGGTTTAATTATCTTATATCTTTTTTAATATACTCGAGATATATCTATATTTAACTGTGTATGTGTGTGTGTGTGTATATAAAGCATATAAAGATAGTTCATATATGGAATGAATATATGCATATCTCTATTTCAAGGCGTATAATTAAATTCATAGCTATATTCCTTTTAAGACATAAAATTGCTTTTTATTCGCATTGAGCTTTAATCTCAGGGTGTTTTAGCTCCAAAGTTTCTTATCTTATGCCAATGGCATCCCTCAGGACACATAACATCGAGGGCTTTAGTTAAAAAATCTTCGACTCGAAAATGAAGTCTGCTTTCTCAGTTAAGAAGAAGGATAATTTTACTGCAGGGCTTTAAAGAGCTTTTCATTATATATATATATATATATATATAATATATAATGTTTTCATTACCGTAACCCATTAAACTTGCTTCAGTAAAGTTGCGCATGCGCAGTTAATTTATCATGGTGAAATTTTCCATGAAAGGAATGAACTCCATCCATGCGTTACTTACTGTCAAGACCTCATAATAATACGTAGTATTATTTTCAGTTTTATAAAATTTTCATAATACGATGCTAGATTTGCATCCATGTCCAGGATATTTGGCAACATTTTCTGTTTTTCCCAATTTATTTTACCAGATGTTAGATTAAGTTATTATCGGTCTCTTTCCTGGTTCCAAATTCCTTCCTGAATCTCATTTGGCACCCTTTTTACAGTTCGTTCAAAAGTCCTCTCCATACTCCATGTTTTTTATGGGTATTTATTAGTAAGAAATATGGCGTTTCATGAGAGGGTTTTTTTTTTTTAAGTGTACAGTTTACAAAATATCCTGCAACAATTCACAATGAAAATGTATTCCTGGACAGAGAACGGTTTGAAAATAGTCTGTATAAATAATAATAATAATAATAATAATAATAATAATAATAATAATAATAATAAACATTTTGGATAGTTTAACTTAGTCTCTATAATTGTACGGGACTACAATAAGAGTAGTTTGGTTTTAATACAGAGACTGAATTAAAATATGCAGCATAGTAGAGGAGGTTTCGTCAGCGTGTCGCTGAGCCACGTCCTCCACGTTTGGAGTACGCCTCTTAAACCATTATTACACTATACGGGAAACAAAAATTTCTACTCAAGTGTAACCTTTGAACTAACATACTTCGTTTGATCATGTCCTTTTTCAAAAATGCGCAAGTTTAGTAATTCTCAGTATATTATTATAATTTTATAAATTTATGGGATCACCTGAAGATCAGGGACCCCACGTATTCTTGTTTTTTGCTTTACAGTACCAAGTATAATAATAAATTAAATTGAATACCTGGTTAGGTCAACTGTACGCCCTTTACGATTGGTTAGGTTAAGTCGCGATATTTTCGTTCATTTTAATGAAGATATCATTTGGTAATTGAGGCTGGGGGCCCTGATCTTCAGGTGATCCAATTTATATATATTCTCTATGCATATAGTATTGAAATGAGTCAATTATACAAATTGCTTAGTGCCGTCAACAACTTTAAAATTCGTGGTGCAATTTTTACCTTTTTTGCGCATGCGCTCTTTCAGACTTTTTCTTTACTAAAAGTTAATTTGTACAACAAACCCTTCAACAAAATTTTAAGTAGAAGAAACGCTCTTTTAAATGTAAGTTAAAATGTTAACAAGATGAATGTAAACAAAAGCAATGAGTTTAATCCCGTTTATATTTATACAGAAATTTAATGACTGATGACTGAAGACAGAAACGTCTTGTGAAGTATATACTGTATATAAAAGTCTGACTCGTTTTAAATATTAAAAAAATCACCAGACAGTTTTACAGTCATATATATAGTTAAATATTGCCCTATATACGGGATAGGCCAAAAGTCTGTTGCCCCGAAAAAAAAAAGTTTAGAATGCGTCGGGGCGACAGACTTTTGGGCCAACCCTGTATTTGCTTTATGCCTTCTAGACTGTGGACCTCTTGGTATGAAAGTGTTTGTCTGTAGTTCCATTTAACTCCTGCAATGGCTTTTCCATTACATGTATTTTTTTTTTTTAACTTTTCTTAGTACTACATTTGAGATGCTGTTATTACTAATTTATTATTTCTCCTTTCATTACGCGTATTATTGTATTTCTTTATTACCGTAGTCCTTTTTGTTTTCTAAATTTATTGTTTAATAATTAGTTGTATCGTTGATCACCTTGATGGATACTGTACCTTTTATTTTATGGGTCCTGTCAACTGTCAACTGTCAACATTGTCATTATCAATATCATCATTGACTTACATCCCATCCGGCTTAAAAGCCGGGTCGGGTCCCCCAGATGGCGTCTTCGCTCTCGGTTCTTCTCGTTTGTCACCTCCTTCCTGTGGGCCAGGAAGGGAAGGTGCGTCGGTTCGCCAGTACGCGGTATGCGCCATCATCATAGGGTTTCTTGGCAAATAAAGCAGCGGTCTGCCCATCCCTCTGCTGCTTGTTTGGTCCGCTGCTCCTTATTTTGTATATTCGGAGCAGCCCAAGAGCGAAAGTTCCAGGGTTCCCCTATCCGCCACCTGAGGACGTGCCTGGTAGGAGTGTTCTCTCCTCGGTCCCAGGTACATCATTATCATTATTATATGCGAGTATATACTAGGGGCACTCAATATATTTTCCCCACCCTTTTTTCTTAGCTAAATAATAGGCCATGGGCTGAAATGTCTTTTGGGCCGTAAGTTTGAAACTTTCTGCGCTTCACATAACCGGATTTTTCCAGTTTGAACCTCCCCTCCTTGTATAATACTGCTTAAACGCCCTTGTATAAAACCGATGGTTAACGCAGTTTCGAAAAATGGGTCTGACAGTAATGGCGTCTTAAACAGAGAGCTGTTATCGAGTTCTTAACCACAGAGAAGGAAACAGTGGAAATATTCACAAACGTCTACAAAACGTTTGCGGAGATGCTGTTGTTGATCGAAGCACAGTTGGACGCTGGTCTAAACGTGTGAGATCATCGGAGAGAGGGAGAGCCAACCTCGATGATGAGCCACGCAGCAGTCGCATGGCATCGGCTGTGACATCTCACTGTGCAACGTGCTAACAGCATCATTCGATCAAATCGGCTCGTCACATACATGGAGCTATCACTGGAGCTAGGAATTAGTGAAAGAAGTGTGAATACAATAATTCAGCACCTGGGATACTTAAAAGTGTGTTCACGGTTTATTCCTCGCAAACTGACTAAAGATCACAAAGCTCAAAGAAAAGAAATTGCTTCTGAGTCGTTGGTTCTTTCACGAATTGCGAATGGGGATGAGAATTGGGTACACCACTTTGGACCTGAAACAAAACGCCAATCCATGGAGTGGCATCACGCAGACTCCCTAAGCAAGAAAAAGTTTAAAATGGCTCCCTCTGCAGGAAAGGTTATGGCCATCATCTTCTGGGACATGAAAAGGATGATTCTGGTGAACATTATGAAGAAAGGACAAACAATCAACTCAGAGTCATATATTTCTACCCTACAGAGACTCCAGAGATGTATAAAGCGAGTTCGACCGGAGAGAAAACTGGAAGACGTCCTTCTTTTGCACGATAACGCAAGACCACACAACAGTTTGCAAACAAGCGAGAGGCCATCACAAAAATGCGCTTGACTGCGTTACCCCACCCTCCATACAGCCCGGATCTGGCACCTTCAGACTTCCATTTGTTTGGGCCAATGAAAGATCGCTATTCGTGGAAGAAAGTTTCAGAGTGACGATGAGGTTGTTGAGGAGGTTAAGAGGTGGCTCCAGCGGAACCAGCGGACTTTTACCAACAAGAAATAAAGGCCCTTGTTTCGAGATGGGAGGAAAAAGCCGTAGAAAAGGATGGAGACTATGTGTAAAAATAAAAACTTGTAAAAAAGGTATGTAACTACTTGTGTACAAAATTTCTGGAACTACAAGGAAACTTGGAAAGAAAAATAAAAGGTGGGGCAAAATATATTGAGTGGCCCTCGTATTTGGATTGTTGGTATGTCACTACATGTACTTTTTATTTTTATTTCCTTTTTTTTCTTCTTCTTTTTGGGTAGAGCTTTTTGGGTAGAACTTAAGGTTTGGGTAGTTTTTGTTGTTACTTGTTTCAGTACGTGTCTTATTTTTCTTTTCTTTTTAGTCCTAACTTTTAGTTTTAAATAATTATTGTTTGATTTTTTCTTATCGTTTGTCACCTTCAACAATAGTGTCTTTTTTATGGGGTTTATATCCTACCAATGAAGCTATCACCATCATCATTATTATTATTATTACTATTATTATATTATTATTATTATTATCATCATATTTATTTATCATATTAATTTCTTCGTATATAACATCTATTTTTCTGTTTAAATACACTTACTACATATTTCCCAAATAAATAAAGAATATTTGGAAGGTTCTGCCATGCAGTACCATTCACCGATATGCAAACCATTTTGTGCTTGTTAGCCTTGACTTTTGGACAAAACACGGTGGTATAGACTAAACCCGTTGTATAGAAATAGCCGTTTCAGGTTTCTTTTTTTTTTTACTGTAAATGTACACTGTCTTAATTTCGTATGTAATGGGTACGTGAGACTCATAATAAGAGTTCACAGTTTATAAAGAATTTTAACCATAAGGAAGCCTAGAAAGATATCAGGAAATGCAAGTCTCCCTCCGCAGAACTCTCAAAACAGTTGGACCGTTTGAGAATATCATGCAGGACTGACAGACACACAGACGCTTTTCTGGCTATTAGAAAAATATAAAATTTTATCGAAGCGTGGACTGGTGGCATTCCCTATCATTAAAATCTACAAGTAAACCAAGTCCCAGCACGCTTCTACAAAGTTTCATACACTTTCGAGGAATGAAGAAAATCAAGGTGGTCAATAAATTTAGAAAAGAATGTATCCATTAAAATTTTTGGTTTACGCATCGATAGCCATACTTATATATCTCATGATAGATTTGAACAAGGTTCAGGGTCGACCGCTCTGCAGCATCCCGCCTCATTTGCGATTTGGTGGAGAGAATTGGTTTCCACTCTCTTCTTGTCTAAAAACAAAATACTTCAGCTCCACTTCTCGCGAGGGCGGACGGACGGAAGGACACACAAACATACAGAAGGAAGGATGGACACACCCACCCAAACCCACACCCACATACACACACACACACACACACACACACGACTGAAAACAAATACCTCGGCCTCACTTCCTCGTCTCATACATTGTCTACCCTTATAATCGTACTTGCTGCTAACCGAATTATACTGGAATAACTTGCCACACTATATTTTCAAATTTTTTTACATATAAGTTGCACGTCAGTTACACATTTTAACGTAACTTTTTGTAACACTGAATTCGATGTGAAGCATTAGCGTAACTTTTCCAGCTTGACCAAAAGTAAGACTTCTCCCCACCTCTGTTTCGTTCCCTAACCTTTTGTTGTTCTGGAAATAAGACCCATATCCAATATTTCGTTCCGTAACAATTCCGTAATTTTTGTTGTTGTGTTTTCCCTTATTGGGTAACTTTGTCCGAACGTTTTTTAACATTGAAAATTATATGAATTCTTCAGAATAAATATAACCTATAAATTCCCATTCTTCTTGTATAATATGCATAGTATATAACATATTATAAATTGAGATTCTAATTAAAATAAGGTAACTATAAACACGTGTTCATGCTTATGTTTGGAATAAAATGTAATTACAAACCGAACGACGTCGTAGCCAATGTCGTAACACCGCTTACCGTTGATCAGCGAAGTTAAGCGACATTGGGTCGGATAGTAGTTGGATGGGAGACCGTTCGTTGCATTCAGACTATGTAGCGACTCGTGGTTCGGATCCCACGTAAAAACTGTAAGTCCCCCCTCCCCCTGTCATATGATCTTAGATTTTGCGAAGGAGGTTAAACAACTCAATCATTACATTTTAAGTATAAACCCCTGTTACTGTTTAGGTGACAGGCGTAAGACAAAAATAATGGAGGCGAGAAAAGGTGTATGAAATGTATGTCTGAATATTCAATATTCATCATATGTTATAATCTTTTCATTAATGAAGAATCTATATTATATCTTTGTTCTGAAGAAAATATCTTGGGAAGTACTTTTGAGAGCTGTTATTTCTGCGCATGCGCACTTGTTTCGCTCAATTCACCGTTTACATGAGGAGGTGGCATGGATGATTACGCTTCAAAAATTAATTTAAAGTATGGTTGATTATGGCCTACATCATAAGTAGTTGTTTTATACTATAAATTTTTCTCACTATTATGTAAAGTAGTTTAACAGAGTCGAGCAGATTAAGTATAAAGTAATAAATACACATTTAAGTTCGGTTACATACAGA
Source organism: Bathynomus jamesi (assembly GCA_023014485.1). Classification (NCBI taxonomy): domain Eukaryota; kingdom Metazoa; phylum Arthropoda; class Malacostraca; order Isopoda; family Cirolanidae; genus Bathynomus; species Bathynomus jamesi. The sequence goes on along the minus strand of JAJOZX010010495.1, from coordinate 36,263 downwards.
TTTCAGTCTGAATTAATATATATATATATATATACTGTATATATATATAATATATATATATATATATATATATATATATATATATATATATATATATATATATATATCAAAGCGTGTTCAGAGTTCCTTTAACTTAAATTTGGAAATGTGTCATGTTGAATTTTCGTTCTATTGTTAAATTTAGTAATGCAAGATTTTTTACGATATTTTAAAGGTTTCTTCATAAAATATATGATCACCTGAAGATCAGGGCCCCCAGCCTTCTTTAGTTAGCCTTATAAGGCTAACTAACGAAAATATCACGACCTAACCTAACCAATCGTCAAGGGCGTACAGTTGACCTAACGATTGGTTAGGTTAGGTCGTGATAGTTTCGTTAGTTAGCCTTATAAAGCTAACTGAAGAAGGCTGGGGGCCTTGATCTTCAGGTGATCCAATATATTTCCTGTTTCATAAGTAAATCGCGGAAAAAATATAGGTTAATATTCCGCAGAACACATCACCTAAACCTTAGAAAAATAACAATATATTGAGAATCCTCGTAAAAAATAGTGAAAGAAAATATATTTTCATATGTGGTGTGCAAATGAATATTGATAAGATGAAAAATTAATATTCAATATGTTTTCTTATCAAAATTGGCAGCTGAAAGTATTGGCAGCAAATAATTGTTTTCTTTGTTGTAAATCTCTAGGAGCGCTCCATTTTTCAATATTAAACATACACTCATAAAACATATACCATTTGAAAGCTCACAAGCTCACAAGCTCACAAATACTCACATTTTAAAAGTATCATTAGCAAATAAGAAAACCTAACCAACCTAACCTAACCTAACCTAACCCACAAGTATATGCTGTACTAAAAATTTAACTAAATTCTCAAAATTGTCATGAAAATCACAGTGAATTTTCACAACACTGATATCACATGCATTACATTCCATCTTACAACACAGACTGAAAGATTTATAACTTAGCCAACCTTTATAATGTAGTTAATGACGTCACGCGTCAAACAATTAAACCTAGTTACTTTTTATTTGCTATTGATACTTTTGGATTACTACATTTTTAGACTCAGAAAAATGTGAGCTTTCAAATGGTATATGTTTTATGAGTGTATGTTTAATATTGAAAAATGGAGCGCTCGTAGAGATTACCCTTCTTTGTTTCTGTGTTTCTGTGACCATGAACTGTGCCGGTTGTGAAGTAGACTTTGAAGACTTAATTCGTCTTGTTTTCTTGGACGAAAATTATTTTGCAAATCACGGTGTGATATTAAAAACTCGTTTATGTCCGAACTGTAGAAAAGAGTGTAATTATAGAAAAAAACAGGTGATCCGAAATATTTTCTAATGTAATTGGCAATATACTGACCGTAAGAGTAAGCATGTAAAAAAGTGTAATTTTTTAGGTTAGGTTATAATAAAGAAAATGAAATTACATACCAGAAAATATTTATTGGATGTATTTTGAGGCGTTTTAACAGAATCTGCTATCCGTTTTTTGGTGAAATTGAGCAGCGTTTGAGATATACATTTCTTCGAAAAAATTATTTATCTCAAAACCTGCTCAATTGCACGAAAAATGGATAGCAGATTCTGTTAAAACACATTACAATACATCAGAAAATTATTATCTGGTATGTAATTTCGGGTGATGTGTTCTGCGGAATATTTACCAAAATATATGTAGCCATGAAGGTGTTCAAAATATATATCACCATCATCATACCATAATTCACCGCAACTCTCTTTGTCTGTCTGTTTGTCTGTCCTTTTCAGGTCCAAATGGCTGGACCAATTTTCATGAAACTTGGTGACAACACCCTCTGGGATCCCTGAAGTGTTTTTAGCAACATTTTTCAGATCGGGTGTCCCCAAAAAATTTATCCCAGTTTATCCCCTTCAAAAAAAATTATATGCTAAAACAGGAGGCATTTAAATTTCAAGATTTTGGCCCGATGGTTTTGGGATGTGAAGCTCAAAATTTTGATGTTTGCTTTTTTTCGTGAATTTGTTCATCTACTTTTCTGGCTATTAGAAAAAATATAAAATTTTATAGAAGCGTTGACTGGTGGCCTTCCCTCTCATTAAAGTCTACGAGTAAACCGAGTTCCAACACGCTTCTACATAGTTTCATACACTTTCGAGGAATGAAGAAAATCAAGTTGGTCAATAAATTTGGAAAAGAATGTAGCCATCAAAATTTTTAACCACGCATCGATAGCCATGATTGGTTAAAAAAAAAATGGGACAAGTTGTATTTGAAATTTAACTACTTCGTGAGCTTCAAGTAAAATCTGTGAAGCTACATTTAAAATTTAAGTGATTCGTGAGCTAATTTTAAATTTTAGGCTCGAACTCGCTTAAAATTTTCTTAGAATAATTTTCATTACATTTTATTGCTTGACTTTTGCGTCGGAAAATACTGGCGAATGTTCTGAAAACTTAATTTTTACATTCACGTCGCATTCTTCTTTGTTAAGAATATAAGAACTGTTTCCCGACCAATATTCTGGATTATAATACCAACACATATTGGTACCATGACTGTACAGTAAATATGTATTGACCGAAGGGTAATAACATTCTTTCGTAGGAACTAGTGTATGTATGTATATATATATATATATATATATACAGTGCCCGCGAAAAGTATCCGATCACCCTTGAAATTTGTATTTTTTACATAAAAAACAATGTTTAAATGTATACTAACCTTATATTAGTATTTTGTCATCTGTCCCTTGGTTTGGATGACTTGTTCTAGACGTTTTGGCATGGATTTAATCAAGTTTTGACAAACTTCACTGATATTTCCTTGCACCATACCTTTTTGATGGCCTCTTGTAATTTTTCGACTGAGCCAGTGTCGTGGCATTCAACCTTATTTTTTATTATTAGCCACAGATTTTCTATCGGATTGAGATCTGGACTATTACCAGGCCAATCCAAAATATCAAATTTATTGTCAGTAATCCATTTTGTCATTATTTTGGCCCTGTGACATGGTGCACCATCATGCATGTATGTTTTTGTCCTTTGGATTGCCATTGCCATTGGAAGTTTATCCTGTAGCATTGCTAAATACCGTGCACCATTCATAGTTGTGTTCTTCGGAAGAAAATATAAGTTTCCACGCCCATAGTAACCGAAACAACCCCAAACCATCACACTTGGAGGGTGTTTCATTGTCTTTAGGGTGTATTTAGGGTCCATCCTATTTGAGCCAATAGGCCGGTGAACCTTTTTGGACAACTTCTGAATGTCAAAAATGTCGACTCATCGCTAAATAAAACCTTTTTCCAGTCATCAACAGTCCAATGAATGTATTTTTTACAAAATGCGACACGTTTTTTACGCATTTTTTCATTAATGAACGGTTTCTTAGCAGCATGGCGAGATGGTAATCCGAGTTCTTTTTGGAGCCGCTCCTGGATAGTTCGTTCAGAAACACCAGATAACAAATTATTCATATTAAATTTTATTTCTTTCGCAGTTATTGTTGGGTTTTTCAATACTAAACGTTTCATAAGTTTGTCTGTTCGCGAATTTGTTTTTCTCGGTCTGCCAGATCGTTTTTTAGGGACTGGCGTGGTTAGGCCACCATTGTTCTTAGCCCGTGAAACCCATAAATTAACGGTACTTTGGGATATGTTTAATTCCTTAGCTATCTGTCTCTGTGATTTCCCACATGCATGCAAAGCAACAATAGCACCTCGACAATCACTCTTAAGTTGTTTTTTAGCACACATTATATATAAATTTTATTTACACCACTTTCTGTAAAAAAAAAAAAAATATCAAGAAATTTACACAAACAGTGAAATCTGACAAATTTGAGACACAGCCACCGCAACGAAGGCTACCAGAACACTAATTTGAGAACGCGTTGGATAGCTCTCATATCAGCGAGCAACCTCAAAGTTACCAGATGTCGCTAGAACAAATAGAAAGTGAATTACGTGTCTCTGAATATCAAGGGAAAATATTGTATTTTCTTGAGTGATCGGATACTTTTCGCGGGCACTGTATATATATATATATATATATATATATATATATATATATATATATATATATGTGTGTGTGTGTGTGTGTGTGTGTGTGTGTGTGTACTGATCAGGATTGTCATGTATGATTATTAAATTTCTTTTTACCTCTTTGTGCGTTTGTTTTCTTTTGAAAATAGTGTTTGTTTTAAGTATATGTTTGTTACGAGAAAGTTACACACGCAAAAGTTACGTGAAAGTTACTGACAAAAATATAACGGCAACGTTACGTTAAGTTATACGTAAGTTACGCCACAGTTACTGACAAAAAAATTATGGGCAGGTTATGCAGGAATTATAGGTAACAATAATAATTAGAGTGTACCAGCTTAGAGTGGCTGAGGCTCGTGGTTTCTCAAGTAGAGCTTCGCTATCCTCAAGTAAGCGATCCAAATCCTCCGCACCGTCACTCCTCCAGCCCTGAAACCTTACCTTTTTCTTAACCCTTTCAGAACGACAGGTACAAATTGAAAGCGTTTCAAATACACGCATTCATAACTCAACCCTACCAAAAACTCCGACCTTAAGGGGTTAATTATGCAGTAAACACAAAAGACTTTATCCGACTCGAGTATTCTTGAAGAATCTCTCCATATACTTGAAAGCAATCTAGCCTTCAGCTATTACGCGCTTCATCCTTTAAACTTTCTATACTAAAATGACTCTCTGACGTAACTCTTTAGTTTATACATACATACATATATATATATATATATATATATATATATATATATATATATATATTATATGGGATTGAACTCAGAATGGTCCCTTGAGGTTTTTTCATGATACACACAGACCGTGCATGGAACAAGGAACTCTTCTGGGAAAATTAAATCCACTATAGTCGGAATAAGTAATGGTAAATGACAAACACTATAATTTTTTTCTTTTTCATGATGTTAGCCCGACTTGAGCAACGGGTCACTCGCAAAGAGACCCCAAACTCCCAAAGTTGGATCCTATCTGCTTTGCAGATAGCTGGTGAGGGAAGCTATATTTTTTGGGGCCTCTTTGTGAGTGACCCGTTGCCCAAGTCGGGCTAACATCATGGAAAAGAAAAACTATAGTGTTTGTCATTTACCATTACTTATTCGGATTATAGTGGATTTAATTTTCCCAGAAGAGTTCCTTGTTCCATTATACAGTATGTATTGTACAGGTATATATATATATATATAATATATACAGAGAGAGAGAGAGAGAGAGAGAGAGAGAGAGAGAGGAGAGAGAGAGAGAGAGAGAGAGAGAGAGAGAGACTTTCATTGTTTATTTGTTAAATGTGTTGACAAAAAAAATGTAAAATAAAGTTGTTATACTTGATTTAAATCAGCTAAACTAACCTAATCTAGCCTTTATATCATCAAGTCGAAAAGTATGTAATAAGTGCCCCAGACGCAATTAAGAACTGGAAAGGTGTTTTCTGTGAAGTGTCCAATAATAAGTAACCAGCTCACGTAGGTAACTTAGCCTTGAACTACAAAAACTACTTAATACTTGACTTAAAAACTGACTGGTCAACATAAAGCACCTGTCCGACCCAGAAACTGTATGATGTATGATGACAGGTGATTGGTTACGTACATTCACTTGTGACCAATATATATATATATATATATATATATATATATATATATATATATATATATATATATATATATATATATATATATATATACAGGGCGTCCCAAAAAAATGTATACACACTTTAAATACTTATAAAAGCAGTGTTTATTAAAATACATTTCATTTTCAAAATGTAATAGCATCTACAGACATTATTTAATTGTTTTGTCAACGCCTGTTTTCAAACTGACGTCCGTTCTGGTCCAGGCACTGCTGATAACGCGAAGCAATGGAATCGCAAACATCACGAAACATTTCGTTTGGTATTTGTGTGCATTCTCGTTCAATGGCTGCTCTCAATTCAGCGACTGTTGCAGGTTTTATAGCGTAGACTTTGTCTTTTAAGCATCCCCATAAAAAAAGTCTAGTAGTGTGAGGTCTGGTGAACGCGGAGGGTATTCTACGAAACCCCTTCGTCCAATCCACATCCACATCGTGCCAAGTACCACTCGCAATACTCCACTCTTCGGTCCGGATCATCTTCATTAATAGCATGGACTAATCTTGGAATGTAACTTTTCCATTGACAGCGCTTCAAAATGCGTTGGACAGACGATTCTGAAATTCCTACCTCACGACTCGCTTGCCGCACAGATTTTCTTGGACTTTGGTGATACGTTTCCAGTACTCTTTCTTGCTTTGTGGGGCTTGTCGATGTCCGTGGTCTTCCGGAACGCTTCTTGTGGACATTCTGAACAGTTCCATCGGCTTCAAACTTATCTCTAATTCGAGTGATGGTAAGTCGCGTTGGTGGATCTGTTTGAAACTCCCTCCTAAACTGTCTTTGCACTTCAACTGCGTTTTCACACTTCCAGTAGCATTTTAGAATGAATTTCCTTTGTTCAAAGCTTAGTCTGACTGCCATTATTAATTCTAATGGGTTTAACTTGGAAAGAAAGAAACATCAATTGAGCTATCAGCTGTTAAAGTGTGTATACATTTTTTTGGGACGCCCTGTATATACCTTATGATATCTTATGATGGCTTCGAACACGGTTCAGGATCGGTCTGCGGTCGACCCCTTCTCCAGCATCCCGCCTCAGTTGCGAGGTTTGGTGAAGAGAATTGGTTTCCGCTCTTCTTCCTGTAGCTAGCCACGCCATTGCTGGTCAGGGACTTTGCACAAGAACCTGTCCATCTAGTTCTTAAAACTGTTCAGGTTGGTGTGTTGGAGGTTCCTCAGTTCTTTTGGCAGCACGTTAGAAAGTTATGGGCCTCGTATTCTAAGTGTAGTTTCCATTTTTGTTTTCATGGCCCGCTATCCCACCGCAATTGAGACAGTACAGAATCTGCCTCTTCTCTCATTCCAGTGCGTTTTAATATCTAAAATTTGGGACACAATCCTCGAGTATTTTCCATACGTACATTATTTCGTACCGCTCGCGCATTCTTTCCAGGAAGTAGCGTTTCAGGGACTGTAATTGAGACCAGTAGACTTCATCTTTCGTTTCTTCTATCTTAACTATCTTGTTTTCTGAATGAGCTTGTGTCTATCGAGCAGTACTCAATTATTGATAGGACTAAACTCTTCCATAATTTTAGCAAGATGTTTGTTTTTCTGCTATGAAAGTTCCTACAGACAATTACTATTATTTTTCTAGCTGTTGTACTTGTACTGTTAGTATGTTTTCTGAATTCTGCATCCGATGACGCATTACTCTAAGATCCCTGACTTGTAGTTTTGGTATTATCTGTTTGTCGTGCAGGGTTTTGTATCCTTTATTTTGTAACTTCGTGTTGTTACCTATCTTATAAGCTGGAATTTTCTTCGTTAAACTTCATATTGTTGTCTTTCTCCCACCTAAACAATGTTACAAAGTCGTTTTGTAATTTTTCCTTACATAAGTTTGTGTCATCCGCGAAACACAATACGATACTGTCATTAATATCTGCATCAGTGACTGCAGTCATTATTATAAACAGCATCGCCCCTTGTGGGACAGAGCTGACAATTTCTAAGGCTTCAGATTTGACTCCATTTAATATCACTGTTTGTGTTTTTCTGATCAGAAAATTAAATATCCAACGCCCCAGCTTTCCAGTAAGTCTTGTATTCTTAAGTTTGTTTGCTATAATTCCATGATCACACTTATCGAAGGCTTCAGCAAGATCAGTATATATTGTATCTATTATATTTTGACCTGGACACAATGTTTCCACTATTTTCGCTTGATGGTTTAATAACTGTGAGAGGCATGAATTTCCAGCCCTGAAGCCATGTTGGTTTGGATTGAATAAATTCTTATCTTGTAGTAGTAGTAGTAGTAGTAGTAGTAGGCAATTTTGCCTGTAATTACAAGTTTGAAGCACTTTATAAGGTGAGAGGTGAGATCTACTGGCCGACAGTTCTTAGGTATTTCTCTATTACCTCCTTAACGTTCTTTGGTGGATATGGAATTTGTCATGTGTCGAATGATTTTCTCCATAGTAAGTAGGGTGGCTTGGCATCACTCTCTTTGTATTTCTTCAGAAACATGACACTCCATGTGACTGGCCTTGTTGCTGAATTTTCTCATATTTATGATAAACCCTTAATTACGTCTCTTTCCAAGAACTCTAAATCCATCAATAGATTCGTGTCCGAACTTATTCTTGGCTGATTTGTATCTCTGTCAAAGAATTCACCTGGATTTTCTACTTTCTTCTCGGACTTAGAGGTGCTGAACGCGGAGTTAAACTGTTCCTTAAGCAATTCGCTCATTTTTATCTGGGTCATTTGTATATTCGATCACCTCGTTGCATTTTTCTTTTAGCAAAGTGTAAAATTAATTTGGGTTATTTTTTTGTTTTCTACTACCTTGTTTTCCTCCTCGTCTGTCTTGTGGATGAATATTTGTTTAGGCCCTTCTCTATTTCGCATAGTTTTTTCTCTAGCTTGAGTTTCCTTGCCTCAGCTCTGCATCTGTGGAGATTTTTAGCGTTTGTTTTCGTTGTTTAAATAATGTTCCGATTTTTCTTTCGAGCTTACTACGTTTTCTTTTTTGTTTCTTTGGAACATGTTTCAGCAATATGGGTTTAGTTTCGTTTTATATTATAGATAGTATTTCTTCTGCAGTATTTTCGTGAACTAGCAATTCCCAGTTTACTTTCCTTAAACCTGCATTTACACTTTCCCAATCTATTTTCTTTGAATTCATATTTAAACCTTCAAATATTCCTCCTGTCTCTCTGCGATACGTAGTTGGTCTCTTGGTCGCTAATTTTATTTGTAAATCGATTAGGGTATGGGTCAGAGAAATTTGTGTGTGTGTTACCTTTTTTATTTATTTTTATGCCATTGTTACTTGTCAAAATTAAATCCAAAATGTTCTCTTTTCTAGTTGCTTCACAGATTTCCTGGGTAAGTCGATAATATTTCAAAATATCTAATAGCATTATTGTCTGGGTTCTGTCATCTTTTGCGAAAATTGTAATGTTATCATGGAACTTCGCAACATATATAACTTCGTTATTTTTCTTCCATGTTATGAGTAGAAAGTAAAAATCCCTACAAATTAAAATATTTAGGGATTTTAACATGTCTTCTGTTTCATTTGTAACCGAAATGGAATTAACTTTTTGTGGTATATATATATACACACACACAAACACACACACACACACACACGCACGCACACGCACACACAGTGTATATATATACACACACACCACAAAAAGTAAATTCCATTTCGGCTACAAATGAAACAGAAGACACGTTAAACTCCCTAAATATTTTAATTTGTAGGAACTTTTACTTTATATATATATATAAATATATTATATATATATATATATACAGGGCGTCCCAAAAAAATGTATACACACTTTAAATACTTATAAAGGCAGTGTTTATTAAAATACATTTCATTTTCAAAATGTAATAGAATCTACAGACATTATTTAATTGTTTTGTCAACGCCTGTTTTCAAACTGACGTCCGTTCTGGTCCAGGCACTGCTGATAACGCGAAGCAATGGAATCGCAAACATCACGAAACATTTCGTTTGGTATTTGTGTGCATTCTCGTTCAATGGCTGCTCTCAATTCAGCGACTGTTGCAGGTTTTATAGCGTAGACTTTGTCTTTTAAGTATCCCCATAAAAAAGTCTAGTGGTGTGAGGTCTGGTGAACGCGGAGGGTATTCTACGAAACCCCTTCGTCCAATCCACATCCACATCGTGCCAAGTACCACTCGCAATACTCCACTCTTCGGTCCGGATCATCTTCATTAATAGCATGGACTAATCTTGGAATGTAACTTTTCCATTGACAGCGCTTCAAAATGCGTTGGACAGACGATTCTGAAATTCCTACCTCACGACTCGCTTGCCGCACAGATTTTCTTGGACTTTGGTGATACGTTTCCAGTACTCTTTCTTGCTTTGTGGGGCTTGTCGATGTCCGTGGTCTTCCGGAACGCTTCTTGTGGACTTTCTGAACAGTTCCATCGGCTTCAAACTTATCTCTAATTCGAGTGATGGTAAGTCGCGTTGGTGGATCTGTTTGAAACTCCCTCCTAAACTGTCTTTGCACTTCAACTGCGTTTTCACACTTCCAGTAGCATTTTAGAATGAATTTCCTTTGTTCAAAGCTTAGTCTGACTGCCATTATTAATTCTAATGGGTTTAACTTGGAAAGAAAGAAACATCAATTGAGCTATCAGCTGTTAAAGTGTGTATACATTTTTTTGGGACGCCCTGTATATATATATATATATATATATATATATATATACACACACACACACACACAGTATATTTGAACATAATCGAAGACGAAGAATATTAATCATGGAATTATATTAAAAATGAACATAATTAAAGAATATTAATGATGAAATTATGTTACCATGTATATACTAGTATTATTTTTAATGTGTTGAACTAGCAATTCAGTATTCCAGTAACGGCGTTCAAGGAATGAACTAACAACAAATTAAAACTGTTTGTTAAGAGGCTCATTACTTACTTTCTACTCAGATGCATCGAGCGCGTTTACATTTAAAAGATTTAAGAATTGTAAGGAGGAGAAAGATCAGTGTTAAACTTGCGCTTGTGTTATTATTATTATTATTATTATTATTATTATTATTATTATTTTCATTATTATGGGCGGTCTACTGAACGTAAATGCATTGAAAATAATGGTGTGGGCATAAAATATAATATTAATTAAAAAATGTAACTAATTTTTAATATATTATATTGCTAAACCTTTAATTTAATAGCGTTTATATTATTATTAAGTGATTATGGCTAAAGTTCAAGTTATGAAAAAAGCTTTAAAAAAAGTGTTAGTAAAAATTGTATTAATTTTTTTAGTAATATTTTTTTAATCCTTATATAGGTATATAGGTATACCATCGGTTAACAACGTTCAGTATATAGAAGGCCACACCTATATTTATAACTTATTTAATTTAACTAAATTTTGCCTAATTGGTACGTTCTGAACTTTAGGACTATAAATAATAGATGCTCAATTGGGCAAAGCATGGTTGTATTTTTCATACCTAAATACATTTATTTCATTTCCATTATTTTATATACAGTATATATATATATATATGTAAATACATTGTATATCTATATATATATATATATATATATATATATATATATATATATATATATAAAATAATGAAGATGCAGTGTCAGGGAAAAGTTCGACTAGAAACGGAAAATTAAAAAAAAAAAAAAAATACAAAAATTACTAATTGGTAATATTGTGTGTTTTCCTTTAGATATTTTATCATTTTTGGTAAAAGTAATAAAGTAAAACAAAGCCCGATCATTACTGATTATTAATTTTTTGCGCTTTTTAGAAATTTTAATTTTCTAGGTGACCTTTTTTCCATAACTGTACTTCAGGTACCAAGAATACAATTAGACAAAAAATTTACATGTATTACTTAAAATAGTCCTAAAGTACAAAATTTGTAGTGTAATATGGAGTCTTAATCGTAGCAATATGTTCATTACGACTGGGCTACACCTTGGCCAATGTCATAACACCGCTTCCCATCGATCAGCGAATTTAAACGACATTGAGTCTGAAGAGTAGTTGGATGGGAGACCGTCCTTTGAGTCCATGATTATGTAGCGACCTTTGGTTCGAGTTATTATTATTATTACACTGTGATTTTGCATGGTTTTATAATTGGTTTGGTATAATTTACCTTTCTCTCTTTAAAGCTAATGAATGATTTAACTGTAAACGCTAAAATAACTTTGAAAAATATGTGATACTAAATCACAATACACTAATTTATCAGGAGTTCCGCAAACTAAAGATATCCAAAAAAGGACGCATTATTTTGTATAATTCATATTTTATAAGATATTTAACATATAAATTTCTACGAGACATCATTATTTTCATGGAACTTTTGAATTTGGTTTCATGTAAACATACGATCAATGTAACAGCCTTCGAGTTCAAAAACTCTTTAGCTGAAGACCTTTTCTGAAAATTTCCATCACCCTGGAAAGTGTCTCCTGGTTGATTTTTAATCCATTCTATTTTTATTTCGATATAATTGATTCAAAATCGATCCATAAAAGAGAAGTTGCTCCAACAATGTGAAGTAACGCTGTTCTACACAGACCACCGTTTCTAAAAAATTAATTGGTCCATTTTTGCATGAACCGATTATGGGAAAATTTCTTTGTAAAATGACGGTCCATCATAGAAACCGTTGGAACATCTTTCCTATCCTTTGAAAATAAAAGTGATTCAAAATCGTTTCACATTCGGCTCAAAAGGAACAATAAAATTTTTAGAAACGGTGGTCTCTATGGACAACTTTACAGTGTTTGGTGGCCAAGATCATCCACATCTAAACTGTCCAAATGCATACATTGTTGAATTACCCACCCAAACACTTCACTGACCGTGTAATCTCAAATCGATTTCACTGAATATGTGTTTACAGAAAAAAATCCAGAGTTCCGTGAAAATAATAATGTGTCGTAGAAATTTACATATCAGATTTATATTTATATATTTATATATTTATATACTTTGTAACACATAAATTAAACCAAACAGAACATCCCTTCTGGGAGACCCTCCACTTGGATTAATAAAATTTTACTATGAATAAGTGAATTCCACAATTTTTGTGTGTACATAAAAGACCTACATACCCGAGTATGTCTGTAAACTGAAACCTTAATGTTTATTATGTTATATCTCTTTTATTTACAGTAATATACTAATGAAAACTCACGGAAGAAAGATCACGTATGCAAATTTTCCGCGGAACACTATCTTTCACCATAAAATGTTTAAAATCTAAATTTTTTGGATTGAGATCATGAAGCTTCGTAGACAGTATTATATCGTGTGATGAAAAGTACAGTATCCTCTACACTAATGTTTCTCAAACTTTTTTTGCTTGCGTACCCCTTAGTTATTGACCAACTATTCACGTTCCACTCCTCCCTACTTCATCCTGTGACAATAAAGTTATGTCACAATATAATATATAAGTTAATATAAATCTAATCAAGATTATAAATATAAACCTAAATAGAATATTGTTAATATTTAATTCTAGCTTTAAAGATTAAGATGTATTAATAAAATCAATGACCTGATAATTATTCTTTTAGAAATTTGGTGTCTCTGAAGCAGATTGGTAGATCTTGTAGGTCTTGTAGGGCTTGTAGGCCTTATGTCTGTTAAAAGAGACATGTTTTATTTAGTGTTTTTAATAGATGGGAACTCTCGGTAGTCAGAACCTCCAAATAGCTTTATTAAAGTATTTTGGGAAGCCACTCCTCTTTCCTCTTCGTTCTTTCTTTTGCTCCTTCCCTTTTTTTGTTCATTATTAAAAGGGAGCTGGTTGAGGGAGGGCTAATTAGGATAGAGAAAAAGTGGTAATATTCCCTTTGCCAATAAATGTAGCAAGAGGCGCTGGTCGGGTCTGGTTTCAGAACATTAGGAGTTCTCGTATGATACTCCATTGGTAGAAAAGGGAAGCTTAATGGGGTATCTCGGGAGCCAAAACCTTCGAATAGATGTTTTCAGTTTCAGGGATGTTACTTGGGTGTACAGTGTAGGACTGTTAGTACTTTTAGGTAATCGCAGTATATTTAACTTAGCTAGAGAAAGTTTTGTAGTTTTATATAGAAGTAGTGGTGTTTCTTTTTGCAAAAAAATGTAGTAGGAGGCGCTGGCTGGGTCTTGTTTCGGAGCACTGGGAGTTCTCAGATGATGGGAAGCTTGATAAAACTCTCGGGAGTCAAAATCTCTCAATACAGTAGATATACTCATCTATATGGAAGCTATTTAGTTGGAGTGGAACTTTAGTTTTAAATAGTGAATTTCGCCAAAAAAATAGAAAAGGAAAATAGATATTATGCATATGTACACTGGGAATTCTTAAATTAGGGAGTGCTGGCCAACTGGAGGTGCCTCTGGATCAGCGCTTCCTTATTTAAGTAATTCCTACGCAAAGAACGCAAAAAGAACGCAATATAAATTACGATATAATAAATCTTAAAATAACGGGAAAATCCTATATTTCGTCACTGTTTTCACAAACCGGCGAATATGCAATTTTGGCCAAATTGAGATAATACCACTTGACTAGTAACCAGATTTGGATCTTTAACTTGTGAAATTTTGAGGATTGTACTTCAAGTACTTTTCAAGATACAGACATTTGGTATTGATGATGATAATGCAATTGAATGTAAGGGAAATCTTCAAAGATGATTTTCTCAAAACTGAAAAATTGCAGATTCGCCGGTTTGTGAAAACAGCAACGATTTGATGTACACTTTGTCAAAATTCTTAAATTGGGGTTTGCTGACCAGCTGGAGGTGCCTCTGAATCAGTGCTCTCTTATCTAAACAATTCTTGAGCGAAAGACGGTAATGTAAGTGGTTGAATTTCAAAAGTCTCTCAGTACGGTGACTTGGCACTCATCGGAGAAACGATGCAATGATAAATAATGACTTTTGTACATAATAGATAAATAAATTTAAAAAAATTATTAAGGAAAGTGCATCGTGTAGCTTAGAATAAGTAGCTTATTGTTTCATGCTATCTTTTATTTTTTCACTGTTCTTTAATGCGTAACTGGGTACACGAGATAAGTGTACGCATGGTATGAATGAACTCTGAAACTTTTTTCTACTTTCCTATAAATCTTCTTTCACAACCATTTTCTGTCAGTAGGCTGGCGGAGGGAAGAGAGCCTTCTCTATTCTATACATTTTCTACTATACTACTACTACTCCTGTGTGAACGTTTTATACGCCTATAAGTGTAAGCATGGTGTAAGTTTTTAGTATTTTTTATTTTCATTTGCTTTTTTCTATTTTCCCACCCTACTTTCTTGGGCTAACCTAAAGTGGATCTTAGGATCTTTTGTTAGCCTGTAACTCTGTGACTCTGTAACTTTTACATACTTATTCTCAATTCTATCTCTAACGTGATGAAGTCTAAACTTTTTAGAAGTACACTGTAAATTGAAGGTGTTCCCATACAGACCACCGTGAACAAAAATATAAAATTGATTCAAAATCGTTCCGGAAATGAGGGCTGGACCATATTTTTACCAAGAAATCGTTCCATATTCGGTTCAAATGGAACAATTAAGTTTTTAGGAACGGTGGTCTGTATGGAACAACTTTACTTTAAAGTGTAAAATTAGACCTTCTACATAAACTCAATGCATACACTTCAGAACTCCATTATGTCTATATGTACGTAATCGAATCGCTATAGTCTTCCGCACTTTGTAGCTAGATGATCTACTTCCTGTCTTGTTGTGACGCTGTATTTTCGTATTTTCGTGCAAATAAAGAAACGTAGTTTTAGTTTGGATTTCTTTTCTATTATGTCACGTATCCCTTGAGGACCATTCGCGTACCCAAGTTTGGGAACAGCTGCTCAAGACTATTAGTATACCTCAGGGATGGAATTTGAAATTAATTTCTATACATACGAATATTTAAAATTTGATTTCTACACCTATACCTATATTTTTAATCTTTATTCTTATATTACTTCTAAATTTCTATATTATTTATAAATTTCTATACCTACATCTGCTAAATTTTCTATACCTTTACTTATGTATCGATTTAAAAAAAACAATGAAGGTATTAGAAATGCATAAAATATTTGTTGCTTGAGTTATTTTCATTAGTTAACAAACTACCTTTTGAGAAGTAAAAAGAACAGCCCCATTCTGGGCTTTTTTATTTATATTATTTAAAGTGAAGAATTGGCTTATTAGCTATGCATTCATTTATTTCTCATTTATTTCTATGCCATACTTATACCTCTAATTATAAAATCACAGTCCTGTCATCCCTATTATTCTCTCTTTTCCTTTGTGTTATTGAAGGGAGAATATATAATATATATATATATGCGCCTAGGTGGTGTAGTGGTTAACGTCGTTGACTACGAATCCATTGGCTCTGGGATCGAGACCCAGTGACGGCAGGCGGCGCGCAGCAAAACGCAGCTGTTCATCGTTCCACACAATAAAAAAAAATTGTTGGTAGATAAATGGGTACCATGGGTAGTCTAGTGGTTAAGACGCTGCGCTACTGGTGGGGCGTGGTTCGGATTACACGTTAAACTGTAGGTCTAAGGTGGAGTGACAAGCTTGACCTTCGTCAGAATGAACAATTCGGGCGGAAGCAAAACCAAGGTTAACCAAGGTTATACCCGGTAAACCAGGTGAAAGTTCTGTGTGTCGGTCTTTCTTCACACGAAGGTCGAGCTGGTGGCCTTATCTCTAGGCCTGGCCTGATGGAGGAGAGAGTTGCTTTCTGTAATCTCCATCGCACATAGCCAGGCTCATCTGGTACCGTCCTGAACCAGACATCTAGTTTTCTTTTAAAGATTTCAAACTTTGACCCCTGTGACGTTCCTGAGGTCCTTTGGAAGCTGGTTAAAAAGCCTTGGGCCCCTGACTACCAACTATTTTCCTTCAATGTTGAGGATGTCCCTTGTTGGGCCTTAGTTTGGGAATACTATACATTCTATTTTTCTTATTTTCCAATATTGTTTGGATGTTAAGTGGGTTTAGTTTGAAATAGGAACCAGTTTTTCGATCATTTTTCATCTGTAAATTATGGTGTATCTCGCTTTTTTTCTTTCCATCGAATACAGATTTAATTTACGTGGTCTTTCCCAGTAGTTGAATTCTTTGCAGCCATCAACCTTGGGTGTGAATTTCGTCTGGATTTGTTTTAGTTTATTAATTTCTTCTTTTTTGTATGGAGACGTCAAGACTGAGCAGGATTCAAGTTTTGGTATGATCATTGTTTTCAACAGGGAATCATTACCTTTTCGTCCCTTCTTTTGAAGGTTTCATTAACTGCCTCGTAACTTTTTGCTTTGTTCATCACTATCTGCACTATCTGATTCTATGTTTCAAATTTTGCATCACTGGTCATTATTACCCCTGAATCTTTTGCTTTTGTGCTTCTCTGAATTTCGTGTCTATCTGGGGCATAGTATGTTGTCTGTTTAAGTTCTTCATTTCTTCCATATCTCAAAAAACTGAAAAAGGTATTAAAATTTGTGTTGTCTTCTGACCATTTGTAATATTCTGTTGTGTCCCTCTGTAGGGCTTCCATCTCTTCTGCATTGCCGATTTTTCTGCTGATCTTTGTATCGTCTGCAAAGGATGTTACTCTACTTTTGTCGTCTACTTCATTGTCTATGTCTGTCAGCATGATAATGAATAGAATTGGAACTAATACTGTTCCTTGTGGAACCGAGCTGCGTACTTCCGATTCTGCTGATGATATACCTTGAATTTTTACGGCTTGCCATTCCCTGAGGAAGTTGTAGATCCATTTGCTTACTATGCCTGTTATTCCCACGTGTTTCATTTTATGTGCTATTATGTCATGATCACACTTACAAAATCCGTTTATATTACATCGTAGTTGTCATTCCTCTCAAGTGCGTCTATGATATTGTCATAGTGTTTTGTTAGCTGTGATAGGCACGGTCTTCTTGATCGGAATCCGTGCTGGTTCTCACTAAATCTTTCCTGTGTTTCCAAAGTCATATATTTTCTCCCTGACTATTCTTTCAAATATTTTGGTGAGATGTGATGTCAGTGACACCGGTCTATAGTTCTTTGCCTGAGACCTCTTCCCCCTTTATATAAGGAACAATGTTCGTTGTTTTTAGTATGTTCGGTATTTCCCCCGTGTCCAGGGATTTTCTCCATATCCAATAAAGGGGTGTAGCTATTTCGTTCTTACAGTTTTTTAATGAACAAGGCATTCCATTTGTCCGGGCCTGCAGCTGAATGTGATTTTATTTGTCCTATAGCTTTCGCTATATCTTCTGCGGTAAATTCAAAATCAGTTATACAGTTTTCATTTAATTCCTCTTCAAAAAAAGTATTTCTGTCAGATACTGCTTTGTCTCTATTTGGGGTACTGAAAGCTGACTCATATGAGCTCTGAATATTTCAGATATTTGTTTTAAATCGTCGGTTAGCTCATTATTTTCTTTCCTTAAGGGTACGATAGTGGTCCGCATTTTTGTTTTTCATTCCGGAAGCTATAGAAGTATTTTCAGTTATCTTTTATTGTTTTCACCGCACCTTCCTCTCTCTCTCTCTCTGAATGACCTTCAGTTAGGGGTTGTATTTCCCTGTCTATACTTTCCAATTTTATTTGTCTCACGTTTTGGTGTTTGTCTGTCTGTGCAATTAATGAATTTCTTGGCTACTCTCCTTCTCTTTCGGAAAAGTTTACGCTTTTGCCTCTCGATACAGTTCCTCTTTCGCTTTGGTTATACTTTCGGAACATACGAGTATTTTTCTAAGATTTCTTGTGGTTTTTTTCCCAAGGTAATTAGCATTTTTCCGGTATTTTTTATCCTCTTAGACTGTTTTCCACTCCATTTGTGCCATACGGAATCTGATTTCTTCCAATTATAGTCTTAGAGTTTACGAGTAGATTAAAAATCTCAAATTTGCTACTTCCTTCAGTATATGTATTTTCTTTTAGTACTCTCGCCATATTTGAGATATTTGTTAGTGTTAATTTTATATCATTGATTAAGATCGTGTTATTCTTGAATACCAGATCCAAGCGGTTATTTTTTTCTGGTGTTATCTGTTATCTCTTGTGTTAACATAAATTCATTTGTTAAAGCTATCAACA
This sequence comes from Bathynomus jamesi, assembly GCA_023014485.1. Taxonomy (NCBI): domain Eukaryota; kingdom Metazoa; phylum Arthropoda; class Malacostraca; order Isopoda; family Cirolanidae; genus Bathynomus; species Bathynomus jamesi. The sequence continues at coordinate 17,439 of JAJOZX010010495.1, read as the reverse complement.
TTTTTGCTTGCTCCTGGTCTTCTTTTATGCCCCGGTTCTCCTGGTGTATATACACATTTCTTTACATTCTTTTATTTTTAAATAGGAAATTAAAATCACCACAGAGTATTTTATTCAGGGATGGGGTGTTTAAGGACTTTATTAGGTTTCTGATGTCGGCAATGGCTTCAGGGAAGTTTGCAGTTGGAGTATTCGGAGGTCTAAAGATGATTATTAGTATCACGTTACGTTTACAAGTTTTACTGCTAAGAGTTCCACGTAGCTGTTTGATTTACTTATATATATATATATATAATATATATATATATATATATATATATATACACACACACACACAGGGCGGTGCAAAAGTCAGGAATCAAAGGGGCCAGAGAGAATGGATCTTTTCCGTTCTATGACCGTCACTATTTTTAAATAAAAATTACCTTTCTAGTTAAAAAAAATCTATAATTTGTAATTTATAAATTTTTTTGTTAAAAAATTTATAATTTATGCAATGATGATCCTTTGACTCCTGACTTTTGCGCCATCCAATCGAATTAGCGCAAAAGTCAGAGTTAAAGAGTCATTATTGCATAAATTATAAATATTTAACTAAAAAATTATAAATTATAAATTATAATTTTTTTAACTAAAAAAGTAATTTTTATTTAAAAATAGTGGCGGCCATAGAGCGGAAAAGATCCATTTCCTTTAGCTCCTTTGACTCCTGACTTTTGCGCCACCCTGTATGTACATACCATACTGTAAGTTGTTTCAGAGGCTTCAACAGGAACAGGATTCCTAGAAAAGTTCTGCCTATTTTTTTTAAACAGTATGTATGTATGTATGTATGTATGTATGTATGTATGTATTTCTCTCTCTCTCTCTCTCTCTCTCTCTCTCTCTCTCTCTCTCTCTCTCTCTGTCTATGTATATATTTGTCTCTGTACTTAGAATAAGCGTACTTGGTTTAAACAATCACAATTTGCCAACTAATCCGTAAAGTTAATTTAACCCTGCAATGACTGCGCTAAACCATGCTCATTTTTTCTGGTAACACGTTTAAATGGTTGAATTAATCATTGGAACTCGTTTTCATATAACTTGGTTGTTTCAACCTAAAAAAATTTTTCTGTGTACCTCTCCATTAATGTATACATATATACATTATACAGTATATTTAGAGAAGTTCATTGAGCAATAACACATTTAAAGATGCCTCAAAACACTTTTAAAGAAGCATATTTCATCACTAAATTATTAATTAAAATTATAATTTGTTATATGAATTAAATTTCATTAAAAAAAAAAAAAATTCCTTTCTCTAAATTATATCTTGATGGAGTATTCCAAATTTTAATTTTATATAAATGTGGGTTCAAATTCCGTAGATTTTAAGATTATAATTTGTCAAAAACATTTTTCTCTCTCTTTAATAAAGAATTATTAAAAAACAAAACAAGAATAAGTTTATCTTATAAATGTTATTAACAAAGAATCAGTCTTGAATATTAAACAAATGCATTAAGAATATTATAAGAATCAGCACGAAATATACAATAAGCATTTAACTATGAGTAGCTGAACTAATTTTCATATAATAAATAATAATTGCTCCTACGTCATTATACAAAATTTTTACAGTATTATCACCAAATAAATTGGACCTTGTTACATAATTTATTAATAAAGCGTAATTGCGTGTAAAAGTGTTTCAGTCAATATTACATATATGCAATTTCTCCAAAAGTGTGAAAAGAGAGTAGTTACCCTTCTTATTCATAAAAAATGGAGGTCTTGGCTGTAAAACGAAAGGTATGTTATTATCAGTAATATATAAGGAAAACTGCTTTCCTCAATAATAATTCTATTTTACTACCATAGAAAGATTAATATAACATTATTATGAATGCTTTAGATTTAATAAATATTAATATATATATATATATATATATATATATATATATATATACGCTAATTACCTTTCGAGAAACATGGCGTTAAACAGTTTAATTCAATAGGAAAAATTGTTTAAAATGAAAAAGTTTTAAGAGAAAGCTTTTGCAATACTTACTCTTTGGACTGCATTAATATCAACTGTTATATATCGGAAATGAGAGAAGGGGAATATGTGGCTGTTATAAAGGCTTTCGGCGAACTTAACTGAACGTTATATCACACTCACGTGTCGAAGTGTTTTATGCCCTGTAAAGTATTTTCTAATGGTCATTTCGGGCTGACGTAATTCGTTTCGTTTTGTTTAAGATTTTTCCATCTACTTTACGCCTTCCTATTTTTAACTTAAGTGTATTTGACTTTACATTATAAAGTGTTCGAAGTGTTTAAATTCTTGCTTCACCAATTTACGAGTTTTACTGTCTGAAAAATGGATGAAACCAAGATTTTAAGCTTAAAATGTATTTAAAATTTATTGGGGAAGTAATTTCGTTGCCATTTCTCGCCCTCAGATCTCGTTTTTATGAAGATTTCCTTAACAGCCGGGCAGAAATTTGGCGTTTAGTAGAACACGCAGGAAAAAATAACACAAAAATTTTAATTTTTCTCTATAAATATAGGAATTACACCAAACAGAATTTATATAAATACTGAAATATTATACACGTATAGACACACACACGTACACACACACACACGTGTATATATTATATATATACATACATTATGGTACACGCATAACGCTACATCAAAATAATTTTTTGCAAAATTAAAATGAAAATTACTCCCCGCAAATGAATTTCAAATTAAGATGGACGGGAAAACAATGAAACAAGAGGGATAAAATATGTTCCAAACGAAGAAAAATTCAGTATTACTCTCCGATGCAGTCAATCGCCTAATTTTTTAGTCATCTTCGTAGCTTCTCGTGCGAATCTGAAGATAACGAGCTGTTAAGTACCAAGTAAGCACCAATAAAATTAAAATTTATTAATACTCAAAGACGATTTATTAGAGTTATGGCACATGAACTTAATGGTCTTCATTGACTTTGCATGAAGGCCAAAGTACTCAAGTAGTAAATGGATTGCCTTATAAGCCAACTGTTAAATGACCAAAAAAAAAAAAAGAAAAAAAAGAAAGTGAAATTGAAACTCTTTCCAGTGATTTATCATTTTATTTCAGCCTGATAAAAAACAAGATATGCTTCTTTACTCTTACATAATACATGCTTTATGCTCAATGTCCACATGAACGAATAATAATTAATTGATACCACTCAATGTTTAATGCTCATATAAGGAGGTGGGTGTATATATATATATATATATATATATATATATTATAATATAATATATATATATTATTATTATATATATATATATATATATATATATATCAAAATAAATTGATAAAATATGAACTGCCTTGAAGAATAATATAAAAAAAATTATAATTACAATGAAATTGCCTCTTACGAATAAATTATAATTGAAAGTACAGTCACAATATATATATATATATATATATATATATATATATATATATATTATATATATATATATATATTGTCTCTATCATAGTATGCTTTTATATGACATTATAATAAAATTCTTTATATATATATATATATTGCGAAATATTAAATACCTGTTTAGTTATTTAATTATATAATTTATTAACTTCCCTTGACTCATTTTTTTAAGTTATTCATTGCAGTACTTCAAATTTATTGCAAATTTAAAAGTGAATGTTAAATTATAATTCTAGAGACAACGTTAATGCATAAATTGTGCTATAAATAACACATACAAAGTTTAAAATTGTAGAAATTAATTAAATACCTATACACACACACACACACACACACACACACACACACTGTATATATATATATATCTATCTATATATATATATATATATATATATATATATATATATATATTATATATATATATATATATATATATATATATATATATATATATATATATATAAATATATATATGAAATCATTTATTTATTTACTTAAGAACACCTATCGTTGCTATTTATAGTTATGGTCTAGGAAAGGCAACCTGCTTTGTGCTGTACAATTTCCTTATCTTATTTATCACCAGTTTGTTGTTACATCAAAAACAGTGTAGCTTTTCTACATTACGTAAAAGTTTGTAAAAACAAATATTTAATTCACTAATTTATAGTTTTTAAATGTAGACCAAAAATAATGAGAGAATTGGTGTGTCAGTTGACGTATTAAAATCGTACGAAAGCAGATGCTATTTTGTTTCACAATTTGACAGTCACACAGACATTTGTAGACTGTTTTATTTATATCAGAACCTCACGTTAAGAAAGGTAAAAATTTATTTAATTTTTACAGCCGTTAACGATAATTTATTTTGCATTTATTTCATGTATTATGATGCTTATCTAAAAGTTCCAATTTCTTTCAGTGTTTATTTATGAATTCATTTTATACCCAAAACAAAAGCATTATATTACGATGTTATACAAGAAATTTAAGATAAGATTTACTAAAACATTCGCTATATTTCATTGGATTAACTATAGGTTGAAAATAGCTTATAGAGAAGTGATTCGTTTGCCGGCAGATGGCATGCCAATCTCGTTGGTGAAGGGTCAGTAAAGAGCGACAATCGCGCTTCGAAGACGCTCTTCCCCCGATCGCGGCAATTTTGAGCAAATCCTACAAATTCTCGTAAGAAATTTCTCGCATTCTTTCCGTCGTGAGCAAGTTCGTGCCACAAATACTGTCGAAAGCTTAAATGAAGTAAGGAACGTGATAAGATAAGAAAATGAGACCAAAAAGATGGAGACAAAATGAGGATGAGAGGGAGAGGAGAGAGGAATGTAAGAAGGGGCTTGGTTCGGAGCTGTTGTTGCGACGAGATGGCGGTGGAGGTAAATCGCTGCTTGCCGAAGTGTCGGTCGGCCGAACCATTTGCCAAGATCTCCTTCTCTCTAGTGTTTTCAAAGG
>JAJOZX010010495.1:0-2500 GCA_023014485.1 Bathynomus jamesi | reverse complement strand
ATATATATATATATATGTGTGTGTGTGTGTGTGTGTGTGTGTGTGTGTGTGTGTGTGTGTGTGTGTGCGCGTGTGCGTGCGAGCATCATTAAATTATTATTTGGAAAATTAAAAATTCTTGAGCCAAAAATAATTTCAGAATTTTTCCTTTAAAATATATATATATAAAATCTTACTTACTTATTTGCATGCTAAAGTAATTACCAAGTTTATAATAAGCTAATGAGATAATCTTAATGTACTTAATGTATATATATATATATACACACACACAAAGAATTTAAGATTCAAAAAATTTTAATAGACTTCAGAATTTTCATTAACATCTATATGAGCTTCATTTTAACCTTTTTATAATTTTCTTTAAGACAGTCTGAAGAATTTATTATATATATATATATATATATATATATATATATATATAATATATATAAAACCCGAATTCGTAAAAAAAAAAACCATGAAACGTCACAGCTGGAAATGAATCGTTTATATGAATAAACCTTTATTGGAAACGTATAATATTACGATTTGGAAACTTTTATTATGCGGAGGTTTGTAAACAAAAGGATTTTATTTTTCTACTTTGGCAGAATTTTCTTGATTTGAATTTTCCAAAATTTTTTTTTTACAGTTTTTAATTCTGAAATATAATGCGCCTCGGTGGTGTAGTGGTTAGCGTCGCTGACTACGACTCCATCGATCCCGGGATCGAGACCCGATGACGGCAGGCGAAGCGCGGCAAAACCCAGCTGTTCATCCTTGCACACAATAAAAAAAATTGGTTGGTAGATAAATGAATACCCTGGGTAGTCTAGTGGTTAAGACGCTGAGCTGCTGGTGGGGCGTGGTTCGGATTCCACGTTAAACTGTAGATCTAAGGTGGAGTGACAAGCCTGATCTTCGTCGAAATGAACAATTCGAACGAACGTATTGACACACTAAATATCAATCTTTCCAAACACAGATATATGAAGGATTATATATATATATATATATATATATATATATAATCCTTCATGTATTTGTATGTGCAAAACTTGCCATTTAGTGTGTCAATATGTCAATTGAAGAAGACGGAAGCGCTAAGGAGAGGGTCGTAAACTAAACAGCTGCGTTGATGACAAACTTGCTTTGGCTCTTGAGAACCTTGGTTCAATAATTGAATTTAATATTAAACAACTTTTGTTTTATGCTTGGATGGTACTATATTTATGTTACAAGAAAATAACGCTACAACGTTAATTAAATCTAATGGGTGTGTAGTAAGAAGAGGTTTAGAAATATACTATTTTTAAGAAGAGGTTTAGAAATATACGATTTGTAAGAAGAGGTTTAGAAATATATGAGTTTAAGTTATGTAATGTGCCGTTCGGTTATTGAATGGAATATGCTTGCACGTTTATATGCATCTCGTCTGTCTGTCTGTTTGTCTGTATATCTATCTGTGTGTGTGTGTGTGTCTCTCTCTCTCTCTTTCTATATTTATATATCCCTCTCTATACAAAATCTAATTAACATATATAGACAATATTAGGTGCTCTTCCAATATGTGCTCTACCGCGAAACTGTGATCTACCACATTCCAATACGTGCTCTACCGTGAAACTAGCCTTATAAGGCTAACTAACGAAAATATCATGACAACCTAACCAATCGTTAGGTCAACTATACGCCCTTGACGATTGGTTAGGTTAAGTCGTGATATTTTCGTTAGTTAGCCTTATAAGGCTAACTAACGTACCTGCTGCTAATCCGAATAATCTAAGGTAGATCACGTATTGGAATGTAAATTTCGCGGTAGAGCACATATTGGAAGAGCACCCAATATTAACATGAAAAGTTGTACTGTATTAAGTATAGAGATATTGTAACCGTATTCTGTAATATATAAAAACCGACAAAGATCCAGATGCAAATAGATCTTAATTAAATATAGACCTATCAGATAAGTGGAATTGCTTTATATTCCTCATTTAATCAGAACAATGTTCGTGATAAAAGAAGAACAGAAGCCAAAAAGTGTCGAGTAATTTTGTTTGTTTTCCGAAACTCAATTTGGAATCTCTCCGAAAAATCTTAATCATCAGCAAGTGTGAAAATTGGCTGCTAAACCATTGCAGAAGGCAAGCAATTAACTTCTCTCCGAGGAAAAAAAAAAATAGGCGCTGCTGATTCGTTTTCTTCTCTTCTTCTTTATACATCTATACATTTACTTCTTTTCTTTTACTATCTATTATCTATCTATATATATATATACTGCACCAGGAAAACTTGTTTATATATAATTAAAATATTGCCAATTATCAAGTCAACGTCTTGATGGAAACGACAAAATAATAATAATAATAATAATAATAATAATAATAATATTTTAAGTTTCATATTTCTATATATATATATAATATTATATAGATATATATATATATATAATTTATATATATTTTTTGGTAATCCTTAATTGATTGCAGTTGCAAGATGTTCCACTTCTGATTTCATT
>JAJOZX010010494.1:57500-129074 GCA_023014485.1 Bathynomus jamesi | reverse complement strand
CAGTGCCCGCGAAATTATCCGATCACTCAAGAAAATACAATATTTTCCCTTGATATTCAGAGACACGTAATTCACTTTCTATTTGTTCTAGCGACATCTGGTAACTTTGAGGTTGCTCGCTGATATGAGAGCTATCCAACGCATTCTCAAATTAGTGTTCTGGTAGCCTTCGTTGCGGGTGGCTGTGTCTCAAATTTGTCAGATTTTCACTGTTTGTGTAAATTTCTTGATATTTTTTTTTTTTTACAGAAAGTGGTGTAAATAAAATTTATATATAATGTGTGCTAAAAAACAACTTAAGAGTGATTGTCGAGGTGCTATTGTTGCTTTGCATGGTGGGGAAATCACAGAGACAGATAGCTAAGGAATTAAACATATCCCAAAGTACCGTTAATTTATGGGTTTCACGGGCTAAGAACAATGGCCTAACCACGCAGTCCCTAAAAAACGATCTGCAGACCGAGAAAAACAAATTCGCGAACAGGACAAACTTATGAAAAGTTTAGTATTGAAAACCCAACAATAATGCGAAAGAAATAAAATTTAATATGAATATTTGTTATCTGGTGTTTTCTGAACGAACTATCCAGGAGCGGCTCCAAAAAGAACTCGGATTACCATCTCGCCATGCTGCTAAGAAACCGTTCATTAATGAAAAAATGCGTAAAAAACGTGTCGCATTTTGTAAAAAATCATTCATTGGACTGTTGATGACTGGAAGAAGGTTTTATTTAGCGATGAGTCGACATTTTGACATTCAAAGTGTCCAAAAAAGGTCGCCGGCCATTGGCTCAAATAGGATGGACCCTAAATACACCCTAAAGACAATGAAACACCCTCCAAGTGTGATGGTTGGGTTGTTTCGGTTACTATGGGCGTGGAAACTTATATTTTCTTCCGAAGAACACAACTCTGAATGGTGCACGGTATTTAGCAATGCTACAGGATAACTTCCAATGGCAATGGCAATCCAAGGACAAAAACATACCTGCATGATGGTTGCACCATGTCACAGGGCCAAATAGTGACAAAATGGATTACTGACAATAAATAAATTTGATATTTTGGATTGGCCTGGTAATAGTCCAATCTCAATCCGATAGAAATCTGTGGCTAATAATAAAAAATAAGGTTGAATGCCACGACACTGGCTCAGTCGAAAAAATTACAAGAGGCCATCAAAAGGTATGGTGCAAGGAAATATCAGTGGAAGTTTGTCAAAACTTGATTAAATCCATGCCAAAACGTCCTAGAAAGTCATCCAAACCAAAGGACAGATGACAAAATACTAATATCAGGTAGTATACATTTTAAACATTGTTTTTTATGTAAAAAATACAAATTTCAAGGGTGATCGATTCTTTTCGCGGGCACTGTAATATTAAAAAGGAAACTTTACAAAACGACTACTATTGCACAAGCAAAACTTTTAGAATATTCTTCATACACCACCTTTCATATATATATTACAGTGCCCGCGAAAAGTATCCGATCACTCAAGAAAATACAATATTTTCCCTTGATATTCAGAGACACGTAATTCACTTTCTATTTGTTCTAGCGACATCTGGTAACTTTGAGGTTGCTCGCTGATATGAGAGCTATCCAACGCATTCTCAAATTAGTGTTCTGGTAGCCTTCGTTGCGGGTGGCTGTGTCTCAAATTTGTCAGATTTCACTGTTTGTGTAAATTTCTTGATATTTTATTTTTTTTACAGAAAGTGGTGTAAATAAAATTTATATATAATGTGTGCTAAAAAACAACTTAAGAGTGATTGTCGAGGTGCTATTGTTGCTTTGCATGCATGTGGGAAATCACAGAGACAGATAGCTAAGGAATTAAACATATCCCAAAGTACCGTTAATTTATGGGTTTCACGGGCTAAGAACAATGGTGGCCTAACCACGCCAGTCCCTAAAAAACGATCTGGCAGACCGAGAAAAACAAATTGGCGAACAGACAAACTTATGAAACGTTTAGTATTGAAAAAACCCAACAATAACTGCGAAAGAAATAAAATTTAATATGAATAATTTGTTATCTGGTGTTTCTGAACGAACTATCCAGGAGCGGCTCCAAAAAGAACTCGGATTACCATCTCGCCATGCTGCTAAGAAACCGTTCATTAATGAAAAAATGCGTAAAAAACGTGTCGCATTTTGTAAAAAATACATTCATTGGACTGTTGATGACTGGAAGAAGGTTTTATTTAGCGATGAGTCGACATTTTTGACATTCAGAAGTTGTCCAAAAAAGGTTCGCCGGCCTATTGGCTCAAATAGGATGGACCCTAAATACACCCTAAAGACAATGAAACACCCTCCAAGTGTGATGGTTTGGGGTTGTTTCGGTTACTATGGGCGTGGAAACTTATATTTTCTTCCGAAGAACACAACTATGAATGGTGCACGGTATTTAGCAATGCTACAGGATAAACTTCCAATGGCAATGGCAATCCAAAGGACAAAAACATACATGCATGATGGTGCACCATGTCACAGGGCCAAAATAGTGACAAAATGGATTACTGACAATAAATTTGATATTTTGGATTGGCCTGGTAATAGTCCAGATCTCAATCCGATAGAAAATCTGTGGCTAATAATAAAAATAAGGTTGAATGCCACGACACTGGCTCAGTCGAAAAATTACAAGAGGCCATCAAAAAGGTATGGTGCAAGGAAATATCAGTGGAAGTTTGTCAAAACTTGATTAAATCCATGCCAAAACGTCTAGAACAAGTCATCCAAACCAAAGGACAGATGACAAAATACTAATATAAGGTTAGTATACATTTAAACATTGTTTTTTATGTAAAAAATACAAATTTCAAGGGTGATCGGATACTTTTCGCGGGCACTGTAATATTAAAAAGGAAACTTTACAAAACCGACTACTATTGCACAAGCAAAACTTTTAGAATATTCTTCATTACACACCTTTCATATATATATATACAGTGCCCGCGAAAAGTATCCGATCACTCAAGAAAATACAATATTTTCCCTTGATATTCAGAGACACGTAATTCACTTTCTATTTGTTCTAGCGACATCTGGTAACTTTGAGGTTGCTCGCTGATATGAGAGCTATCCAACGCATTCTCAAATTAGTGTTCTGGTAGCCTTCGTTGCGGGTGGCTGTGTCTCAATTTGTCAGATTTCACTGTTTGTGTAAATTTCTTGATATTTTTTTTTTTTACAGAAAGTGGTGTAAATAAAATTTATATATAATGTGTGCTAAAAAACAACTTAAGAGTGATTGTCGAGGTGCTATTGTTGCTTTGCATGCATGTGGGAAATCACAGAGACAGATAGCTAAGGAATTAAACATATCCCAAAGTACCGTTAATTTATGGGTTTCACGGGCTAAGAACAATGGTGGCCTAACCACGCCAGTCCCTAAAAAACGATCTGGCAGACCGAGAAAAACAAATTGGCGAACAGACAAACTTATGAAACGTTTAGTATTGAAAAACCCAACAATAACTGCGAAAGAAATAAAATTTAATATGAATAATTTGTTATCTGGTGTTTCTGAACGAACTATCCAGGAGCGGCTCCAAAAAGAACTCGGATTACCATCTCGCCATGCTGCTAAGAAACCGTTCATTAATGAAAAAATGCGTAAAAAACGTGTCGCATTTTGTAAAAAATACATTCATTGGACTGTTGATGACTGGAAGAAGGTTTTATTTAGCGATGAGTCGACATTTTTGACATTCAGAAGTTGTCCAAAAATGGTTCGCCGGCCTATTGGCTCAAATAGGATGGACCCTAAATACACCCTAAAGACAATGAAACACCCTCCAAGTGTGATGGTTTGGGGTTGTTTCGGTTACTATGGGCGTGGAAACTTATATTTTCTTCCGAAGAACACAACTATGAATGGTGCACGGTATTTAGCAATGCTACAGGATAAACTTCCAATGGCAATGGCAATCCAAAGGACAAAACATACATGCATGATGGTGCACCATGTCACAGGGCCAAAATAGTGACAAAATGGATTACTGACAATAAATTTGATATTTTGGATTGGCCTGGTAATAGTCCAGATCTCAATCCGATAGAAAATCTGTGGCTAATAATAAAAAATAAGGTTGAATGCCACGACACTGGCTCAGTCGAAAAATTACAAGAGGCCATCAAAAAGGTATGGTGCAAGGAAATATCAGTGGAAGTTTGTCAAAACTTGATTAAATCCATGCCAAAATGTCTAGAACAAGTCATCCAAACCAAAGGACAGATGACAAAATACTAATATAAGGTTAGTATACATTTAAACATTGTTTTTTATGTAAAAAATACAAATTTCAAGGGTGATCGGATTCTTTCGCGGGCACTGTATATATATATATATATATATATATATATATATACAATAACGTTCTATTTGCTTTCTTCCTTTCAAAACATCTCTGGAAGAAAAATTCTGAGCAGGTGCGCCTCACGGTAACCACAAGCCTACCCACAAAACTTCCAATTTGACCTACTTCCATCCAGCTCGAGAGAAACCTCTTCTGACAAAAAATGTTAAATTTGACATTATTATCATAATGAACTTAAAACAATATAAATACGTTCATAAGAAATATGTGATTGTTTTCCAATAGGCTAAATTATTTAAAAAAATATAAATAAAGGCTAGAAAAGGAAAAAAAGTATATATATAATATATATGTACAGAGAGAGAGAGAGAGACAGAGAGAGAGAAAAAAAAAACACACACACACACACACACACACATGTTGTATTATTTAAATAACAGGAATGAATTACTACAAAAATATTTATAATTTCGTTATTATAAAATCCTCTCGAATACATTAATCCGTGCGGGAAGAAATGTCGTCGACCCGATCTTTCAACCAGCGTATTAAACACCAGGAAACCTAGGGTACCCATTTATCAGCCAACCACGCAGAAATTCAATAATTAAATGCAATTTTACCACACTCCTACGCGAGAAGTCAAGCGGAATACAATAATCGAATCGTGTGACAGAAAAACATGCACAAAACATGAATCTTTGGAAAAACTTTTGATACCCCTATTAGGTTTTCCGAAATCCAATTAGTAACCTTTTACAAATGACTCTTTAATTTATACACCAATACTAAAAGGCAAACTTTACAAGCCCCGACTGCTATTGCATAATCAAAAACTTTTAAAAAATTCTTGACCGCTAGGATGGTGAGGGTGAAATTTTCAAATTGATCCGCGGCTTCCTCCGCAAATACAATCATGCTTAAAAAGACACAAAGATGCTTTCGCTAGCTACAACACCAAATACAAATTTATAAACATTTCCTTTTCATTCGAGGGTTTATTCTAGCAGGACAACCAGGGTGCCCATTAACTACCATCCAATTTTCTACCTTTTTTGTTGTAACCGTTAAAGAAATTTTTCTCCAAAAAATATATTGTATAAAATGAAAAAAATATTCCAAGGCTTTTTGTGTGTTCAGAAATACATCTCGTCAGGGAATGATTACTAGCTCTTTCACATCATTATTTCATCGAGATAATTCAAGCTCATATACAGGACCTACATTATCTATAAGAGCTGTTGCGCGTGGAACATGCGGCCTTCAGAAGATGTGAACATCTGCTCTGTGGATCAGTTCAAGAAAGTGGATAGGCCGAACCTTGCGATGTAGGAATTTTTTCCATTGAACCGTAACCACTGATACATCCTCGGTACGGATTGCAATACTTATTGAGGTAATTCTTGTCCTTGTATCTCCCTCATGTACACTAGGGTGGATCACTTTTCACTTTTTTTAAAATATAATAGCTGGTCAAAGTTTTTCCCATGATCTGTTTCAGTGGAAGTACACTGACACCATTTTTACCAAAATCGATCAATATTTAGGGGTCGCGCATCGACCTTGAAAATTTCAATTTTGGAAATTTGGCCAAATTGACAATTTTTTACTGAATAAAGATAAATCATCAAATTACCATATTTTCTGAATCTTCTCAGTGAAAGAAATCCTCTCAGATACTTACCAAGTTGATCGGACAAGTGGTTTAGAAGTTACACTCACCTAGAAATAACATTAAAATTTAAAGTACCGTATTTGTCCCCCGTTATGGACGTAATCATAGCATCAGTAGCTGGCGCATCCTAAAATCCCAATTACACACACACGCTATGTCTATGACCAATATTTTTACTAATCACAGTTTGCTTTTTACAGATCAACTGTGTCAATTAATTCTTGTTTGATAAGTCTAGACTTTAGTACAATGGATAAACTGTTAACAACCAGGAGTGGGAAGACTCTGAAAGTTACTTATTCTGGAAAAGAGAAAGCAGCAACAACAGCACCACCTTCTCTAAGGTCAGCCACGGACGTCTTCTTAATTGGTCAGCCATCTTCCTCGATCGGTGGTGCCAAATTGCCAACCACCCATCAAGTTCTCCAGTACTTCTTCTATGCCAAGCAGGAAACTACTGACAGGAAGGCCGCCGTAAAAGACACGGTGGCCAATGTTCTGGCATTTTGGAACATGGCACGTATAAAGACGATCACGAGGCGTAACTGCGAAAGAAAACTGGAGTTACTGTGGGAAGAGTGGCGCTCGCTGCAGAAGAGCAAGATGAGAGACAGTGACGCGGGAAAAGGCAGGGAGAAGTTTTCAGAAAATCTGAACAAGCTCTGGGACATCGGAGCTCCCGATGCTATTGAAGAGATACAGAAAAGTCGACTGCTCTCAGACAACAACAAACAAGAAGATATTAAATTTTATGAGGATCAACGGGGCCTGCGCCAGGCAACAATGAGTGGGAATGATAAAGTGTTCGTTGTCAAGAGAAAACGGCAACTCTCAAGACAACAATCTCGTGATGAGCCAGGCACCTCAAAAACGAAATTAGGAACCGAAGCTGAGAGCGACGATGAATCTATAGAAAGCAGATCATCGAGCAACTCCGAATCACAGCTAGAACCACCATACCGACAGCCGAGAGAATCAACTGTATCAATCAGCCTTCCTCACCGCATCCTCAATGCACCGGCTGTTATTGAAGTGGCTGATCGCTTCCGGATGTCCAATAATCAGGTGTGTATATATCAGTAATGATCTTTCCTTGACAAAGATATAATAGACGTAACGACGGAAAATTTAGTGATTATTTTGTCACATAAAAACCATACGCATCCTTGTCAATTTCCTTTCAATTTCGCACATAGGTGGCAAGTGTCGTGGCGGCAGTCCTACGTTCGGCAGATCCGCCCGCAGACCTGGACAAATTCAGTATCTCGAAGGACACGTCTCGCCGTGGAAGAGTGGCACATCGTTGTGAAGTGTCGACAGCTGTGCAGAAATCCTTCGTATCTCCGAGGCATGCTGTCGTCCACTGGGACGGTAAAGTAATCAAGGTCAGTTTTGCCCTCACCGTGGACGACAGTGAATTAACATGTTCCAGTGACGACAGTGGATTGACATATTCCAGTGGACGATAATGGATTGGCATGTATGACATACGTTTCAGGACTCTCTTGGATCATTGGAGCACCGCCAGGCGATTCTCATCTCCGGAGCTCCCCAATGCACAGAAGGAAAGTTGCTGGCCGTTCCGACTGTTGCTGACGGCACCGGTCTGTCCCAGGCCCAGGCGACCTTTCGTGCTCTCAAAGACTGGGGATGCGAGAACAACGTGATTGGACTGTGCTTCGACACAACTTCCTCCAATACGGGGAGGGTGCAGGGTGCGGTGGTCCGGCTGGAGAACATGCTTGGTAAACCGCTCTTCCAGCTGGGCTGTCGCCATCACGTTATGGAGCTCATCGTGGGGGCAGTGGTCATCACCGCGTTTGGAAGAACCACAGCACCAACTGAACCTTTGTTCCAGTATCTGAGGAGAAGGTGAATTTCAAGTCTAAGGCGCATTTGTTTTCTCCAATGATTTTTTGCCTTCAGAGCAATTGAGATATCAGCGTCCTTCTACTAATGATGTTAATAGCAGTCGAAAAGGGAAACTTCAGTCGTTTTCATGCAATATTTTCATAACTCCCCTTTCAGGTGGGACAAGCTCGACCTCTCGACTTATCGCGAGCTGGAGATCGAGCATTTGGCGGAGGTGACGTGGCTGATGGAGCTCCGAGATGAGGCAGTCAAGTTCCTCGGCACCGCTTCTGGTCTTGTCAGAGAAGACTACCGAGAAGTGGCGGAGATTACACTCCTGGTACTCGGGGCCCAGCCACGTCGTGGCACACACTTCATGCGCCCAGGAGCCTACCATCATGCGAGGTGGATGGCCAAGGTTGGTATTTTGAATTAGAAGTTAAATATTGTATTGCCTTCTGCAAACAGCCATTTGAAGTCCCTACCAGAAAAAAATAAGATAAATAATTTACCATTAAACAAACTTATATGGAGTGGTATCGGTATTTATACATCACAGTGCGTATTCGTTTCAGATCATCTACTACACGAAGCTCCTGATGTTCAGCGGTCAGCTGGAGTTCGACGACGAGCTGGTACAGAAACTTCAGAGAGTGGTACTATTTACTGCACTCCTCTACGCACCTGCCTGGCTGGCGGCTCCTGTCGCAGCTGATGCCCCGCTGAATGACTTTGTGTTGTACTAGCGTCTTCTGCAGTACAGGGCTGTGGATCGCGAGATTGCAGAGGCTTCACTGGCAGTGATCAGGCGGCACTTTTGGTATCTGAGGCCTCAGACCGTCGTTTTCGCCCTCTGCAGTGACAAAGTGGAAGACACTGTGAAGCACGAGATGGCAAAGAAGCTGTGCCGCCTCGCTGTGCCCGAGGACTTCACGTATGACAACGTCTCGGTTGATGACACGACGCGAGTTCCGGACATGATCGATGAGTCATCGTGGTTCGTGTTCACAGGCCTGCAGGTGTGCGCGTCTACGTGGCTCACTCTGCCGGTGAATAAGTGGGATCAAGATAAGAACTACTGTGATCTGAAGAATGTCATCTCGCATCTGAAAGTTACCAACGACGTGGCAGAGAGAGGGATAAAACTGATAGAAGATTACGCGAACACTGTCACAAAAGACGAGTCACAGCTGCAGGGTCTTCTTCAGCTCGTGGAAAAGAGCCGGAAAGAACTTAGTGACTTCAAGAAGTCGTCACTTGCCAAGATGACGTAGCGCAGAGGGAAAGGGAGTTAGCAGAGGGAGTACATGGCGCACGCCTTAAGATGGCGTGTGTTCTAACCACGATTCATACAGTTTTTGAACCTAGATAGGGGCACCGGAGTAAGTGCCTTTAGTGATATCGGTAAACCGTTTTAATACAAAATACATTTGATCTTTCCTTATTCGTTTTATATTATCCTAAAAAGCAGACAATGGCAGACAGCATATGGAGGTACGGGGACAAATACGGTATTTTAAATTTTAATGCTATCTCAAGGTGAGTATAACTTCTAAACCACTTGTCCTATCAACTTGGTAAGTATCTAAGAGGATTTCTTTCACTGAGAGAATTCAGAAAATATGGTCATTTGATGATTTATCTTTATTCATTAAAAAATTGTCAATTTGGCCAAATTTCCAAAATTGAAATTTTCAAGGTCGATGCGCGACCCCTAAATATTGATCGAGTTTGGTAAAAATGGTATCAGTGTACTTCCACTGAACCAAATCATGGGAAAAACTTTGACCAGCTATAAGTTTTTAATAAAAGTGAAAAGTGATCCACCCTAATGTACACCTTCCACATTGTGTCCGACAACCAATACAGAAACTCTTTCCAAAATTGTTATGAAAGATGCAAAAGTATAATGACAAAAAAAGAACAGCTTCAGAGTTCATTTACACCATGCATACACTTATCTCGTGTACACAGTTAGTGGGAAATAAAATACACCAATTAAACTCTAGACTCATTCAAAATATCCTAAAATAAGCATATAACACCCCTCAATTTCGGCGACCAGATGATGTAGTGATCCGTGGTACGGGTGCCACGTAAAACTGTAGATACCCTTCATCAAATGATCTAGATATTGCGAAGGGAGTTAAGCAGTGCACAGCAATCAGTCGACAGAAATCACTGACGAAGCATTCTTGTATACATCCGGTTACAACAACCAAATATGAATCATATAACAACCAAACCTAAGGGTTACTTTGATTACGACGCAACTGGATTGAAGTTGTAACCCAACCACGGTTAGTGAATTAACTTTTGGATTAAACTTTTGGAATAGTTGTACAAATAAATTTTTATGTACGTATGTATGTATGTGCGTATATATGTATGTGCAGCAGTTGTACGAGTACATTTTATGCATAAGAGAGATTTGTGGATGAAGATATGCTGACAATTTTTAACTAAACGTAACTATAGTGCGAAATACATTATTTCTGTGACCCTTCTACACTAATTTCTGTTCTTATATATAAATAATTTGTCATAATTAAGTTTATACAAATGACTTATATTAACATAGTGGCGGTATGCAATGTGTAAATTATATCATTGTTGCGAGTTATCATTCAAACTAAACATGCTTCTTAATTCGACATCGTTGAACCCGTGTAAGAACTTGAAAACCTCGAGGAGTTGACCGCGCAGCCACCGAGTTTCCAGCGAAAACAATAGGATACCCATTTATCTACCAACCACCCAGACATTTTCGTACATTTCCACAAACTAAACACAATTTATTCACACTTCGGCACACTATTTGAGAGAAACATGTGCCCATATTTTTTCCTTTTTGCATAGCAAACGATACTCGTCTCTAAATTCTATTAAATACTCACGCAGACCTTTAGGCACAATCTCACTACAATCCTCGTCATGATATATATTAATGTAGTGGTAAAAATACTCAAGATTCTCCATAATGACAAGATTTACATTTTCATTCGCAGGGTACGGTATGACACAATATATTATAATTTAGCTTGTCGCATCACTCCTTAATAAGACTCACTAACCATAGCCGCTGCTTCTCTTCTGCACGTGTTGTTTCTTCTACTTCACGGTATATGTAAACTTTTATAAAGTTTAGTCCTACAACACAATTAAATACAACACTTGTACCACGTGATATATGCATGAGAAATGAAATGCACTACATTCCACACGTATTACTAAAATATCCTTCCTTCGCACGGTTCAATGTAGCCTTTAAAGCATCAAAGGATGGTAGAATAGGAGTCTTTCACTGTTCACCACATCTTCACACTTTACCCAGTATCACTTCATAAAACTCGAGTACGCAATATTAAAGGTAACCATCACTATTTTTCGTCTACGTGAGAGAATACACGTCTGAAATCCATGGCCTGCGCCGTTCGACTGAGCAGGCAGGGATGCCCTGGTAGTAGCAGGAGTCACGTGACGAACATATAGGGGGCGGAGCTTAGGACAGATAATTCAAATGAATGAATTTATTAATATCTTACAAACTGTTAATTTCTAGGAGAAAGAATAAGCGCGAGATATTCCATTATAAAAGTTACGCCAGGAATTCCGGGGGTACTGGGGCACAATAATACCCCGGGTAGAGTTTAAGGGTTAAACTTGCAAAAAACTCGTAATAATTTTGATACTACGATTTCAAGGTTTTACGCACTTCTCTGTTCATAGTTAAACATAGGCGTAAGTTTTCTTCAAAACTGATATTAAGTCAGTTTAAAACTTAAGCTTACATAATGTTTAGTTAACTTTAAACATACTTTTTGTTATGTATCAAAATCAATTACTTATTTGAGGCTTGATAGTTCTTCCTCTTTCGAACTCTGTTATCTGAAAGCTCTTCACTCTATGGCCCTTATGGTTTCCAGTCCTATTTATTAATGTTGTCTTTAAAGGACAGGACGTAGAAATGAATTCTTACTCTGATAGCTTTATTCTCAAATGAAAGAGTTAAGTTTCTTTAGAGGGGTATTGTGCTGGTGAAGGAGAGAGTAGGTCTTTTCTTACAAAACACTTTTATAGTATTCAATTCTTGAATGAAATCCTATCACTGCTAAATTTTACATACAAGTTGTACGTCAGTCAGGCAATGAACGAAACGTTTTTGTAACACTGAATTCGATGTGTAACATTAGCGCAACTTCTCCAGATATATATATATATATATATATATATATATATATATATATAATACTAATAGAAGAAATCAGTTTTAGTATTTTGGTAAATATATTTATATTTAGATGTTATATTGACGTATTTGTCAATTTTATTGGAAACAGATTCAAACAAACTAAGGATCTGATTGACTTGAAAGAGCTTGGTAATGACGTCACAACGACATTGTATAAAGGCAGGCGAAACTTTCACTTTAATTCATTACAAGATTGGAAATAGAGGATGGAGCCGTGTTAGTTATCTCTCTGTGCCTTGACCAATTGCTAAGTGGTGAACATGATATCTGACGTTCCAAACGGGTTTGAAGCACACAAGTTGATAAATATATCGCTCGGTAAAATTGCATCCAGACGTTCCGGAAGAGCTGGTGCATCTTTGCATAATTCCTTATTAGTTGCCTCTGTGTTACATAAAGCCCGTTTTGTTTACTTAGAAGAAGCACATAATTACCACCACACCATATTTTCCCCGCCACAAGGGCAACCTGATGAGTTTGCCCCCGGCCCACCTCGTGCACCCACACCATTACCTGAAGTGTCCGTTACCCCAGTTAGGCCTCTCGATTGTGGTGACAATAATACCAACCAAGATGATTATTCAGCCTTTGAGTGCATTAGTGAAGATTGTAAACCTAGAATAGAAGACAGCGACAGTGAAGTAGACTCGAACAGTGAATATGGTTGCAACGAATCCTTGCACCATAACAGAAAAAGGCGGAGAGTTTCTGATCAGGAAACAGAGGCAGCAGTTTCCTCAATTTTACCAAAACGAATAAAATCTGATTTAGAACAGGAACAAAGCTCAGGCTGTTATTTTAGCGAACCTAAAATTTTGTGTTGATGTCGATTCGATCTCACCTCTTGTCGTTGTTCTGAGCAGTCAGCGGACGACGAGATTTTGCAGCATGGAAGTTGACCACATAACTTCTCTCGTGATCAACTTGGAATCCTTGAGTTTCTATAGACTCACTCCAGACGGTCTTCGTCTCGTGACTTCTTAGTAAAAACGTTTTTTATTAATGTAGCTTGTACGTACTCACACATGCACAGTGTAATTCACTACGTGATAAAAGAATTTGTATTTAAGTTCGTGTATTATATAAACTAATCATATATTTTATATAATAAAGGCTCGGGATGTTTAAATGTTTAATTTATTCCATTGAAAAGTATGTAATTTTGGTAAAGTTTGTGGATTGGTCAGAGAGTGCGACTTAATAGATCATTGATCAATAAAATTAAAGAGTGGGTGACAGTACAGAATCTGAGGAACATTAGTGTTATTAGCTTTAGGAGAAAAACCGTGACCAGCTACATCCACATCGATAGAGCGCCCAGAAAGGAAAATATATAGGAAGGCACAGATAGAAGGGTTGAAACCAAAGGAAAGCAGTTTCGAAATTAAAGATTTGTGCCAGAATCTATCAAAAGCTTTTGATATGTATGTCGCAGTAACAAAGGTTTCACCGAAATCCCAAAAAGGAGAAGACCAAGGGTTAGAGAGATATGAAAAAAAGATCACCAGTAGAGTTTCCCATGTAGAACCCATGCTGACGATCTGTAAGAAGAGGGGTGATTAAGATTTTTACTATTAAGGATGGAATCAAAAACACTACAAAGGCAAGAAAACATAGCAAATGGAAGATAGTTGGAGGGTTGAGAGTGATCACCCTTCTTTAGGACATGCTGAATGAAAGCGGGCTTCGTGCAGGAATGAATAGTAACAGATGAAAGACAAAGACAAAAGAGTTTCCACGGCTAAGGTGTCTTTAGGCATGAATTTGTTCTTGAACACAGTAAAGCACAATAAGGCGATTGTGGTTGTTTCAGTAATTATGTCGGTGGAATAGCACCGGATTCGTTCAGGGTTGAGTTGGAAGAGAAAGTTCGAGCGAATAGTTCAGCTTTGTGAAGAGAAGAACTGGTAACTGAGCCAGATTGGAAAAGCTGAGGAGAGGGAGAACATGTAAAGTTGATGGAAAGATTCTTAACTAGATGCCAGAAATAGCGAGAAGACTTAGAATTGTATAGATTTTCACAATTTATTGCATGAAGAAAATTTTGGCGACTCGAAGAACCGAATTTGCACGATTCTGTGCACAAATATGAACCAGGAGATGGTTGACAAAGGCAATTTCTGAAAACCCCATCTGTGTTAGCATTAGAACAAGTAAAGTTAAACCAAGGCTGCCCTTGTGGCGGGGAAAATATGGTGTGGTGGTAATTATGTGTTTCTTCTAAGTAAACAAAACGGGCTTTATGTAGCACAGAGGCAACTAATAAGGAATTATGCAAAGATGCACCAGCTCTTCCGGAACGTCTGGATGCAATTTTACCGAGCGATATATTTATCAACTTTTTTGCTTCACACCCGTTTGGAACGTCAGATATCATGTTCACCACTTAGCAATTGGTCAAGGAACAGAGAGATAACTAACACGGCTCCATCCTCTACTTCTAATCTTGTAATGAATTAAAGTGAAAGTTTCGCCTGCCTTTATACAATGTCGTTGTGACATCATTACCAAGCTCTTTCAAGTCAATCAGATCCTTAGTTTATTTGAATCTGTTTCCAATAAAATTGACAAATACGTCAATATAACATCTAAATATAAATATATTTACCAAAATACTAAAACTGATTTCTTCTATTAGTATTTATATATATATATATATATATCAATCTGGAGAAGTTGCGCTAATGTTACACATCGAATTCAGTGTTACAAAAACGTTTCGTTCATTGCCTGACTGACATACAACTTGTATGTAAAATTTAGCAGTGATAGGATTTCATTCAAGAATTGAATACTATAAAAGTGTGTTTTGTAAGAAAAGACCTATTCTCCTTCACCAGCACAATACCCCTCTAAAGAAACTTAACTCTTTCATTTGAGAATAAAGTTATCAGAGTAAGAATTCATTTCCACGTCCTGTCCTTTAAAGACAACATTAATAAATAGGACTGGAAACCATAAGGGCCATAGAGTGAAGAGCTTTCAGATAACAGAGTTCGAAAGAAGAAGAACTATCAAGCCTCAAATAAGTAATTGATTTTGATACATAACAAAAAGTATGTTTAAAGTTAACTAAACATTATGTAAGCTTAAGTTTTAAACTGACTTAATATCAGTTTTGAAGAAAACTTACGCCTATGTTTAACTATGAACAGAGAAGTGCGTAAAACCTTGAAATCGTAGTATCAAAATTATTACGAGTTTTTTAGAAGTTTAACCCTTAAACTCTACCCGGGGTACTATTGTGCCCCAGTACCCCCGGAATTCCTGGCGTAACTTTTAAAATGGGATATCTCGCGCTTATTCTTTCTCCTAGAAATTAACAGTTTGTAAGATATTAATAAATTCATTCATTTGAATTATCTGTCCTAAGCTCCGCCCCCTACATGTTCGTCACGTGACTCCTGCTACTACCTAGGCATCCCTGCCTGCTCAGTTGAACGGTGCAGGCCATGGATTTCAGACGTGTATTCTCTCACGTAGAGAAATAGTGATGGTTACCTTTAATATTGCGTACTCGAGTTTTATGAAGTGATACTCGGTAAAGTGTGAAGATGTGGTGAACAGTGAAAGACTCCTATTCTACCATCCTTTGATGCTTTTAAAGCTACATTGAACCGTGCGAAGGAAGGGTATTTTAGTAGTACGTGTGGAATGTAGTGCATTTCATTTCTCATGCATATGTCACGTGGTACAAGTGATGTATTGAATTATGTTGTAGGACTAAACTTAATAAAAGTTTACATATACCGTGAAGTAGAAGAAACAACACGTGCAGAAGAGAAGCAGCGGCTATGGTTAGTGAGTCTTATTGATGAGTCGTGCGAAAAGCTAAATTACAATATATTGCGTCATACCGTACCCTGCGAATGAAAATGTAAATCTTGTCATTATGGAGAATCTTGAGTATTTTTACCACTACATTAATATATATCATGACTAGGATTGTACTGAAATTGTGGCTAAAACTCTGCGTGAGTATTTAATAGAATTTAGAGACGAGTATCGTTTGCTATGCAAAAAGGAAAAAATATGGGCACATGTTTCTCTCAAATAGTGTGCCGGAGTGTGAATAAATTGTTTAGTTTGTGGAAATGTACGAAAATGTCTGGGTGGTTGGTAGATAAATGGGTATCCTATTGTTTCCGCTGGAAATTCGGTGGCTGCGCGGTCAACTCCTCGAGGTTTTCAATTTCTTACACGGGTTCAACGATGTCGAATTAAGAAGAATGTTTAGTTTAAATGATAACTCGCAACAATGATATAATTTATACATTGCATACCGCCACTATGTTAATATAAGTCATTTGTATAAACTTAATTATGACAAACTATTTATATATGAGAACAGAAATTAGTTTAGAAAGGTGACAGAAATAACGTATTGCGCACAATAGTTACGTTTAGTTAAAAATTATTAGCATACTTCATCCACAAATCTGTCTCTTATGCATAAAATGTACTCGTACAACTGCTGCACATACATATATACGCACATACATACATACGTACATAAAAAATTTATTTGTACAACTATTCCAAAAGGTTAATCCAAAAGTTAATTAACTAACTGTGGTTGGGTTACAACTTCAATCCAGTTGCGTTGTAATCAAAGTAACCATTAGGTTTGGTTGTTATATCATTCATATTTGGTTGTTGTAACCGGATGTATACAACAATGCTTCGTCAGTGATTTCTGCCGACTGATTGCTGTGCACTGCTTAACTCCCTTCGTAATATCTAGATCATTTGATGATGGGTATCTACAGTTTTACGTGGCACCCGTACCACGGGTCACCACTTCAACTGGTCGCCGAAATTGAAGGTTGTTATATGCTTATTTTAGGATATTTTGAATGAGTCTAGAGTTTAATTGGTGTTTTATTTCCCACTAACTGTGTACACGAGAAAAGTGTATGCATGGTGTAAATGAACTCTGAAGCTGTTCTTTTTTCATTACACTTTTTGCATCTTTTGCAACAAAATTGGAAAGAGCTTCTGTGATATTTGTCGGACACAATGTGGAAGGTGTACACTGATACACGAGATAAGTGTACGCATGGTGTGCATGAACTCTGAAGCTGTTCTTTTTTTTGCCATTACACTTTTGCATCTTTCAAAACAATTTTGGGAAGAGTTTCTGTATTATTGGTCGGATACAAAGTGGAAGGTGTACATGAGGGAGATACAAGGACAAGAAGTACCTCAATAAGTATTGCAACCCGTACCGAGGATGTATCAGTGGTTACGGTTACATAGAAAAAATTCCTACATCGCAAGGTTCCGCCTATCCATTTTCTTGAACTGATCCACAGAGCAGATGTTCACATCTTCTGAAGGCCGCATGTTCCACGCGCCACAGATCTTATAGATAATGTAGGTTCTGTATATGAGCTTCAATTATCTTGATGAAATTATGATGTGAAAGAGCTAGCAATCATTCCCTGACGAGATGTATTTCTGAACACACAAAAAGCCTTGGAATATTTTTTTCATTTTATACAATATATTTTTTGGAGAAAAATTTCTTTAACGGTTACAACAAAAAAGGTAGAAAATTGGATGGTAGTTAATGGGCACCTGGTTGTCCTGCTAGAATAAACCCTCGAATGAAAAGGAAATGTTTATAAATTTGTATTTGGTGTTGTAGCTAGCGAAAGCATCTTTGTGTCTTTTTAAGCATGATTGTATTTGCGGAGGAAGCCGCGGATCAATTTGAAAATTTCACCCTCACCATCCTAGCGGTCAAGAATTTTTTAAAGTTTTTGATTATGCAATAGAAGTCGGGGCTTGTAAAGTTAGCCTTTTAGTATTGGTGTATAAATTAAAGAGTCATTTGTAAAAGGTTACTAATTGGATTTCGGAAAACCTAATAGGGGTATCTAAAGTTTTTCCCAAGATTCATGTTTTGTGCATGTTTTTCTGTCACACGATTCGATTATTGTATTCCGCTTGACTTCTCGCGTAGGAGTGTGGTAAAATTGCATTTAGTTATTGAATTTCTGCGTGGTTGGCTGATAAATGGGTACCCTAGGTTTCCTGGTGTTTAATACGCTGGTTGAAAGATCGGGTCGACGACATTTCTCCCCGCACGGATTAATGTATTCGAGAGGATTTTATAATAACGAAATTATAAATATTTTTGTATTCATTCATTTCTATGTTATTTAAATAATACAACATGTGTGTGTGTGTGTATGTGTGTGTGTGTGTGTGTGTGTGTGTCGTTTTCTCTCTCTATCTCTCTCTCTCTCTGTATATATATATAAATATATATTTTTTTCTAGCCTTTATTTATATTTTTGTAAAATAATTTAGCCTATTGGAAAATAATCACATATTGCTTATGAACGTATTTATATTGTTTTAAATTCATTATGATAATTAAAATGTCAAATTTAACATTTGTTGTCAGAAGAGGTTTTTCTCAAGCTGGATGGAAGTAGGTCAAATTGGAACTTTTGTTGTTAGGCTTGTGGTTACCGTGAGACGCACCTGCTCAGAATTTTTCTTCCAGAGACGCTTTGAAAGGAAGAAAGCAAATAGAACGTTATTGTATTTCATATATATATATATATATATATATATATATATATATAATGAAAGGTGTGTAATGAAGAATATTCTAAAAGTTTTGCTTGTGCAATAGAAGTCGGTTTTGCAAAGTTTCCATTTTAATATTAGTGTATAACTTAAAGAGTCATTTGTAAAATGTTTAAAAAGTTACTAATTGGAGTTCAGAAAACTTAATGGTGGTAGCTCTAGCGGAAACATTAAAAACTCTTCTGTACAAGTTTCGAATGAAATGCATGCTTGCATATCATTGTACTTCTGTATTTTAGGAGATTTGCTTAGTAAAAAGTTTAAAAAAATTACTAATTGAAAATCAGAAAAATTTCGATTTTGCTTCTTTCCGAATATATAAGGTAAGGAGAAAGCTGGTCAAATACACTTGTGTGTTTGTGTGTGTGTGTGTGTGTATATGTATATATGTATATATATGGGATGACAAAAGAAAATAGACAGAGCAATGTTTAAATAATCTACTCTTTTACTTTTATTGATTACCTTATATATATATATATATATATATATATACAGGGTGTCCCATAAGTCCGGCATCATATGAGAAATTCATATTATTCTATTTCTACAAACCATAATTCATATTTTTCTCTTTCTACAGGCCATAATGTCTGTGAAGAAGGAAGAACGAATCCAGATAATTCTACTCATAGGAAATCGGAGTCAAAGAGAGGCCGCTGCTGAATTTAACAGACTGCCTCCAGACGGCGAGCCAATAACACAGAGTTGTGTTAGTAGACTTGTTGCAAAGTTTAAGGAAACAGGATCTATAGAAGATAAACCACACAGTGGACCTTCAAGGAGGTCCACTGACGATGATACAGCGACTGCTATCCTGGCTCATTTTAACAGAAGTCCCAATAAGTCTCTTCGGCGGTTGTCCGCCGAGACAGGAGTGTCGCAAAGTAACATCCATCGCATTCTTCAGGCTCACAAATGGCATCCATATAAATTTCAGATCCTACAGAAATTAATGGAAGATGATCCCGACCGGTGGATGGAATTTTGTGAATCGGCTACGGAACAATATGCTCGGGATGCCAATTTCCCCTCCACATTCTGTTCAGTGACGAGGCTGTTTTTTTATGGAAATGGTGAGGTAAATCGACAGAACACCCGCTATTCGTCTCAAAACAACCCTCACTGGTATACCTCTTCAAAGGAACAATGTTCATCTCGGGTGATGGTATGGTTTGGCATTTGGAAGGATCGCATTATAGGCCACCTCTTTTCGATGAACATGTCACTGGAGGCACCTACCTACGTATGCTCAAGGAAGATGCATTTCCCAGTGTCTTGAACGAAGAAGGAAATTTCCCAACATGGTTCCAGCATGACGGCGCTCCTGCACATTACAGCACCCAAGTAAGGGAATACCTGTACCAACAATTCCCTGGTCATTGGATAGGACGTCAAGGGCCTGTGTAATGGCCAGCTAGAAGCCCGGATCTCACGCCACTAGATTTTTATCTCTGGGGCCACTTTAAAGCGCTGGTATACGCAGAGAAAATTAGGAGACATTTGCGGCAGCGCATTATTGGGGCATGTAACAGCATTACTCCTGACATCATTCACCGTGTGCTTGCTGACTGGGTATCACGTCTGAATTTGTGTATTGAAAACAATGGTGGATATATTGAGAACGTTCTGTAAATAAAAGCTTTTGTTTTGCCTTTTTTATTATTTTTCCTATGATGCCTGACTTATGGGACACCCTGTATATATATATATATATAAATATATATATATATATATATATATGAGGTAAGGAGAAAGTTGTTCAAATACACTTCTGTGTTTGTGTGTGTGTGTGTATGTGTGTGTGTGTATTTCGTTGAACTATTATTTTGACGATTGTACGTTCCGTATTATATTATTTTTTTGTGCAGTAGAAGGCAAATTCTATTTATTTACAATAATTAATAAACATATTGAATTTTTTATTGTCAATATTGGTGATTAGTTCTCTTAAAAGAGAAAGTACGTTTGCTTTGGTAACGAATTAAAATAAATGGTGGTGTTTAGCAACTCACCCTAATAATGTATACCTGAACAATTAAAATAAATAGTGGTGTTTAGCAACTCACCCTAATAATGTATACCTGAACAATTAAAATAAAAAAATGGTATCTGGCAACTCAACCTTCCTCTATATAAGACCCGCCTCACTTCAGAGCTGGCAGTTTGATGATGAATGCGGCTGAATAAAGATCTCTCCTTCCTTCCTTCTTAGGTTAGGTTTCCCTTTGGGGGAGTAACGACACCCCACCTTCTCCCACAAAGCCCTCCTCCGTCTATCCTTTCTCTTTCTCTCTTAGGTTAAGGCAACCCCTTTGGGGGGAGGTCATCCTTCCTTCTTCCCCCAAAGCTCCCTCCCCTCTCCCCCTTCAGGGCTACCCCCTTCCCCCCTTCATTGCATACCCCACCCCTTCATTGCAACATACCCCCACCCCTTTGCAACACACCCCAACCCCTTTGCAGCATTGCAACAATAATTATTACTTTGGCGACATACCCCCGCCCCCCTTTGCACAATTTATCATTATCTCTTGCAACATTGCAACATTCTTGCACTCTCCCCTTTTTCGGCTATACTACTGAGGTATAAGCAAGAATAAACGAGAAGCGTGCGATGGTTATTACAACAGTTTCAATGAGGATAAGCCATACAATATAGCTGCTGAATGTGAAGGTTATTGCATTAATGATGTACGTATGCTTAAAGTATGCTTCCAAAGCTTTAGAAACATCTATATTACCCGCTTCAACTGCAACCTGCTACAAGCTGCAACCACGATTGCCTCACTGTGTTTTAAAGTGTTACGGTTACGGTTATAAAACCCTTTACTGGCTCGCACACTTACATCAACAGACAGGTATATACATAAAGCATGCTCGCAACACGGGAGAAGTGCCCATCAAGATCAACGGTCGCATTTTCTTGCCGACGGGTTAAGTGAGGACGACACTGGGCTCTTTGGTTTCCGTGGGTAGTAATGTCTGTACTTTAAATTATTTTACATTTTTAAGGTGTGCGTATCATTCCCTTTTATCCTCTGTGTGTGTGTGTGTGTGTGTGTGTGTGTGTGTGTGTGTGCGCACGCATTACCGTTCCCTTCCTGGCTGCTCATTTTTCCTCGACCTTAAGGGTTCGAACAGTAATGTGGTGTTTACAAAACAATTTATCGAAATTGACGAAATCGAATTTTGATTAAACCGGGAATTCGGCTCTCCAGCCTAACCTAAGCGTTGTTCCAGATTCCAAATGTGAAGCCTATTATTCCTCACAAATATGTATAACTTTAATTAAATTTTCTGCTTCCAAACCTTGTCGTCGAGAAAACAAGCACGAATAAACCACAAAAGTTTCAAGACTACCTTCCACCTAGTTTACTTTCAAATTATCCTCACCAAGCTCTTGTCACACACTCCTCCTATCGTTCACATTCTACTTTCACAATGATCCTACCATACCAGACTATCACTCTTAAAGTATGTGCGTATGTGTATGTGTGTGTGTGAGAGGGAGAGAGAGATATTCCCATCTGGGCATGATGTATAGACTCCACTCACAGTGTGATGTGTGCACGAATAGCATCGTTTGATTTGGTTTTCCTGTTGTCTGATCATGCTGTATAAGCTTCGCCCACAAGCCGATGTCATCATCATTTGCTGTGTTTAATATCCTTAGTTGTTTGCAACCATTGATGTCGTGAACACACACGTGTACATGTGTTGAAGTTTTTACTACCACCATAATCAGCTTTTTAACAACAATGGATGCCTCTATTATTGCTTGCAATAACTTTTTAAAAATGCTACTCTATGAAATCTGAAGATGTGGTGAATACTCAACGCCATTCTTTCACGCATCTTTTGAAGTTTTTAAATCGTCCTTAATTCACGCGAGGATGACGATTCAGGATGTTCAAGTGCTTTAATGAGAGCAATACAGGTCATCGTAATAGTAAAGACGTCTTGGAGTATGTATCAAAGAATATCGACACTTAGTGAAGAAAAACAGAGACTTTGGATTATGAAGTTCGTTGACGAATGGTACGACAAGAGGTATTACGTCATATTACAACTTACCGTTTACTGCACACTCCCGCAGCAAAAAACGTGAACCTCGTGATTACGGATAATTTAAAATATTTTTAGCATTACATCAATATTTACCATAATGAGATGACTATATTAATTTTGATGTTTTTCTTTTTCAGATTTTATGAATTGGGAAAGAATAAGTACGTTGTGAATTGTTCAGTAGCTTAAGTGAAGAGGATACATTACCAATAAAAATTGAGAGAATCGCGAAGGGATGGGTGGGGTGCACGGCATATGTTGAGTGAATTTCCACACAAACCTGGGACAGAATCAGGTGTGAAATACGCAATGCGCAAAGTTGACAAGACTGGTGGTGTTGATAGACGTGACGGAAGTGGGCGACCTCGGAGCGCTAGAACAGAGGATAACATCGACTTGGCTGAAAATTACATCTTCAGTCAAGAAGATCAACCCGGAACTCGTCTTTCTCCAAAGGAAATCGAGAAAGAAACTGATATGTCCCGTGGCACCGTTAGGAATATAGCAAAAAATTATTTTAGATTCCGTTCTTACAGACGGAACTCTGTTCAATCATTAACTGATAAAACAAGGCCAAACGCGTAACTTGTGCTCAGAATTTGCTCGACAGATTTGAAGGACAATCAATTAGACGAAAATGTTTTCTGACGAAAAATCATTTCACCTTATACCACCAATTAATTACCAAAATGATCATCTGTATGGTAATGTTGTGCAAGAAAACGAGACATAATACCAGAACGTTTAGTAAAGGAAGTTTCAAACTTCTCACCTAGCATCATGGTAGGCGCCTGTGTTTCAAAGTTGGGGAAAAACCAACATTGTTATAATTAGCCCCCAAACCGAAAACAATGCCGAATATTACTGCAGAGGTTTTACCACAGTATATGAGAGAGATTCAACAAATTTATGGCAACAATTACACCTCCAGCACGATGGTGCACCTGCGCATACAGCACAATGAAATGTGGCTTATCTGCAGAAAGAAACTCCCATACTTCAATGAGCTAAATATGTGACCAGCCAACAGTCCAGATCTTTCACCTTTACATTATAGTATTTGGGAGGCACTGAAGTGAAAAGTTTATATTCCCCGTAAAAGAATTCGAAATGTGAACGAATTGCGTGAACGGGTTTTCGAAGGTTGGAACAATGTGTCAGCGGTATATTGACAGGTGCATTGATGAGTGGCGTTCATTTTTTGACCACATGTATTCAGCAAAATGAACGTCACATCGAACAATTGTTCAAATAATTTTATCGATACTCTAAAGTAGTCCTGTAAAAAATGTAGTAAATCGCTCATCTTTAGACTTAAAAAAAGCCATTTGCATTAGCATGGTCAGTTTTTTTTGCCCACCCAGTATATATATACACACAGTATATGAAATAGAGAGGGAGAGAGGGGGAGGGAGAGGGGGAGAGAGTTTATTATCTCAGCTTATTTGTATGTGTTGATTCACGAAAATGTATAGTCAAAATAATTACATATTAAGTTACATAAATAAACAATATTATTATTTAAAATATACCATCTAAGAATTTGAGGGGTCCCGCGTCTTAAGGTACCTAAGCGCCAAAATTACACTAAAATTCGCCAGAAATCGCCTCCAAAGTTCAGCAGTATTCTGGCAATAGTATCTCTGTTATTAATTAAGCTAGAACATTCATTTTTGACTAAATTTGAGTTCTAAGTATGCTAATGAAGATGATGAGTTTTTGGAATACAGTAGATTTTCATATTTTATATTTTATATATATATTTTTAAATTTTTTTATTTTCTTATTATGCCGAACTTTGGGTGCGATTTCTGGCACAGAATGATTCCATTGATTTTTCATCACTATCACTAGCACGGTGAGACATTGCTGCATATGTTGATAATAGTTAGAAGCCGGGTGAATAGAATAACCCACGCAATATTCAGCAACATGAGCACGAACACAGGACACCTGCTAACAGCAACGTGAGTCTTAAGGTACTGGCGGGATGTTTGTGTCGTGTCCCTCTCGGCGCGTGGAGCGGGTGGCCAATCAGAAAGCAGAGCGGCGTGGCTGCCATGTTTTCATTGGCTCGCGCTCCTCTTGCTGTTCCCGCCACGCAGAGACCGAGCGTCCCACCCCCACCCCCATCACCTCCCACCAGTTGAACGGGATATTGGGGCCTTAAGACGCGCATCACATCTGGGCGGCAGAGCCCAGCTGGCGATAGAGGTGAAAAAAGTAGTTCGCTTCATAAGGTTTTCAACCATACTTCTAGTGTCGTAAGGTCATTATAACCCAAACCACGCGATAGAGGAAGGGTAAAAATAGTGATATCCATCAAAAACACGTTTTTGCCAGTGGTGGAGCTTAGGTACCTTAAGATGCGCGACCCCTCAATTTTGTAGTACAGTTAAAATTTTAAATTACCATGTTTTTAACGTTCAAAAAGATAATATCCTTTAAATACTTTGATAACCGAATTTGAAAAGCAATATTAATGTTTTGCAACAACAATTAACTGTGACTATTACTTCATATGCTAGAAGATAAATATATAATAAAGTAAATAACAGATAAGTACATATTTAAAAGTAAATAAATAACGCTGAACAACAAAATATAACTTTTTTCCTCCTTCGAATGAATTTATGATTCCAATGTACTTTTTTACGCTGTTTATGAATTTGAAAACAGAATTTTTCTCTCACCCACTAATTTCGGAGGAAATGCAAATGAAAATTGACAGATTTTCTTACTTTTCTGGTATATTTAATCGTAAAAAAAAGAAAAGTACCGTACCTAAAATGTTTTTGCAGCTGATTTGATGGGAAGAAATCCAGGTGGGAGTGCAGGAAATGCATTTTCAAAGACATGTTACACCTTATGGCTAGGTGAACACTAAGCATTTGTTCCACCAAGGAAACAATTTTCTGATTTTACGCTGTCGAGGAAATTCGTTGCCATTTCTTTAAAAGCTTTCTATGCTGTTCTTTCAACCTCATTCAACGATTCATCAAATGCAGTGTCTTTCACCACCTCTCTGATCTGTGGACCCACAAAAATGCCTTCTTTGATTTTCGCTTCGCTGATTCTAGGGGACTTCTCTTTTTGATATAGAAATCCAGGTCCGTATTTATTCATGGCTTTTACAAAATTTTTCATCAAACCAAGTTTGATATGGAGAGGTGGTAAGAAAACTTCTGCTGGATCTACTAGGGGTTGGTGGGCAACATTTTTCTGTCCTGGAACCAAATTTTGTCGAAGTGGCCACGCTTTCTGTGTATAATGACTCCCCTTAGCTCGGCTGTCCCATTCGCAGAGGAAACAAGAGAATTTTGTGTATCCTAACTGTAAGCCGAGAAGTTCTATCACTTTTAGATCACTACAGATATGCTAGGAGTGTTTATCATAGTCAATATATTTCAAAAGTAACTGCATATTGTTATATGATTCCTTCATATGAACTTCATGTGCAATCGGAACCGAAGGAGAGACATTACCGTTGTGCTTTCAAACTCAACTTTGATGAATCGACAAAAAGCCTCCACTCCTTAGGATTGTGCTCTCGACCAAGTGCTCCATGAAAGCGTTCGCATCATTACAATACACTAAATCACTTTCTATAGCGAAAAACGATGTGAAGTGTGTCTAACGTTTACGAAATGATGATATTTTTAGTCTTTTGTAAGAGATTCCAACCTTTTAATCTAGAACCTAAGCGCTCAGCCTGATTTTCAGTTAGATTCAACTCAACTCTCTGAGATGATCATTAAATTCTGACTAAAAAATTAAATGAGGTTCATCTGATGAAGGTGGTTCAAATTATGTATCCATGTCATCTTGTCTGTCCAAAGGTTCATTACGAGATTCATCATCAGGTTCATCATCATCTAAAGTCCTGTTTTTTGTTGTTTGTAGGTGTGCAGTCACACGTCACATGTGAAAAAGTCGCATGGCTGACAGTAAATTAGGATATTGAATCACATGTTTAGATTTTGAAAAATGTCCACTTATCTTCGTTAAACAGAAGTAGCAATCAGTCGAGTGGTCTCTTTGTTCTTTCCATACCATTGGGACCGCAAAAGGGATTGAAGAATGAGTACCTTTTAACCTCCCTCTCAGAGATCTTGCACAAGAAACACAACATACATGAGGAGCCCAGATTTTGTCTTGATCTCCAACTTTGCAACCGAAATAAAGTTCATACGCTTTCTTAATTTAAGGAGTGAAACCCTGCTTTTGAGATTTTGTTGTAAATTCACCACGTAAATGCACCACGTAAATGCACACTTACGAGACATTCTCACTTTTATATCACAACAGCACTAGTTTTTCACCAAACATATACCAAAGCAAAATGAGTAACTAAATGCACTTATTCAATCAACTAGTGGGTAGCAATGCACGAGACTGACTGAGAGATTAGCACGAATGAGCAATTCGAACACATGACGAACAAGAATGTGCATGTCCTGACAGGTATGTGCTTGTCTAATTCGATGAAAAGCAGCTGCTGCAGACTCAACTGCGCCATACTATTTATCTACCAATCACCAATCAGTTTGTCACCATAGTCAAATTTGCTCCGCCCACAAATGCCCAAGACATGGTGACTCCCCTCATTATAACAGTTATATTTTTATAAAAACCCAAAGTGTGAACGAATGTTATAATGTTTCAGACCAACAAAGACCCTAGGATCCACTCTTGGCTGGTCTACCTAACCGTGTTTGTAATTGTGTAGTGCGCATGTCCTCCGTAGTGACGGAGGGGACCTACAATTTTACGTGGGTTCCGAACCACAAAAACCTTAATTTTACTACTTTAAGCAAGATTTGTTTCGCCTAAAACCGTGCTGCGTATTTCTAATGAAGTTATGCACTTCTAAGTGTTCGACTATACAATCCATAATTATCGACTCCAGTAGCTTACCTACAACAGACGTTAAACCGATTAGCCTATAATTTCCAGCCGCGCCTTTTGTGCTTTTCTCAAAAGTAGGCGTTACATTTGCTAACTTGAAATTGTTTGGTACGCACCCCTCAGAAATAGACGCAATAAAAATCTTTGTTAACTGCACATCAATGCCTTCCTTAATTCTTTAATTTGTATGGGATATATGGAATCCGGCCCCAGTGATTTAAGTATTTTCATTTCGCAAATATAGTGCAGTACCTCCCTTTCACTCCCCACAATATTATCTAAAGTATCACCATTATCGAAAGGTATTATGTCTATGACTGTAGGGATATTCGTTACATCATCTATTGTAAAAACTGACGTAAAAAATTCGTTTAGCAGAGTAGTCATTTGCTTGTTCTCGGAAACCACAAGGGCTTGTTATTTACTTTCGCACGCTTAATCTTGTACGGTACACATTCCTCATTTATATTTCTAAACACTGTTTCAAACAATTCCCACATTATTTTTGTGTTGGAGATCCCCATTACTTTTTCCCATTCGACGCGTGACAATTCATTTCTAAATTTACAAAAGTCTGCGTGCTGGAAGTCAGGAAGTTTAATCGAGTTAGCTGGTTTTGACTGACTTATCGAGAGGACAAACTCCACCATATTGTGATCGCTATTGCTTAACGGGTTTATTACTTGAAGATCAGTGATAAGCATATCGTAGTTATTACTAAATCTAAAATACTGTCCAAACTCGAAGTTTCCCCAACCTTTTGAATAAGAAAGTTATCCTTAAGGAAATTAACTGAACGATTACCTTCCGCGTCTCCCTGCATTGTATCGTAATTCACGTTAGCCCAATTAAAGTCACCCATAACACCGGCCGACAAAATCGAACTTTTTCTCTTATCAATGATGGATACACACTTTTCTAGACCAGTTTTGTACGCTGATTCCAAATCTGTTTTCTTCTAGCACATCTAGTTATCGAAATATGACCGGTGTTATTTTCAGCATTATTTATTGTAAAAGGACAACTTTATTCATAAAAAGAAATGCACACCAACCTAAAAACGTTGCGAGTACGATTTTCTTTTGTAAACCTTGTCCGGATCGTCGCGGTACAACATCCAGCAGTAGCCTGCCAGCATACTTTCGTTCCAGAAACCTTAGTAGCGATTTTCCATTGACTGAATGTCTTGATGGAAGCGTTCCCCCTGTTCGTCACTCACCGCACCAAGGTTTTCGGGAAACAGATCTAGATGCGAATGTAAAAAAATGTATTTTCAAGGACATGCGACAGCCCATTTCTTGATATGCATCGAACAGTTTCTGAACTCCATCTTTGTATGCGGGAGACGTGGTTACCCAAGAAGTTTTCACGAATCCATTTGAAAGCCTGCCATGCTTTTAGCTCTAAGGCATTGAGGCTTTCTTCAAAGCCTTCATCTTGCAGAACATCCCTGATTTGGGGCCCCATAAAGATTCCCTCCTTCAATTTCGCCGCACTGATGTTTGCAAATTTCTCAATAAGGTATCGAAACCCTCTCGAATTTGCCTTACCCATCACTTTCACAAAATTTTTCATTAAGCCGAGCTTAATGTGGAGAAGTGGCTGGCAGGAAAATCTTCTTTGGATCAACTAAAGGAACACATTGGACACTGCCCGTTCCTGGCTCGTATGTGCTTCTTTGATGCCAGTCACGTCTGATGTATTGATCCGCGGTAGCACGGCTGTCCCATAGGCATAGGAAACAACAGTATTTCGTGAACCCTCCTTGCATTCCTATTAACATACCAATGACTTTGAGATCACCGCAGGTATTCCATTTATGAGTGCTGTATTGGATTGCTTCGAGTAGTATATTCATGTTATAATACGTCTCTTTTAGATGAACGGAGTGTGCGATTGGGATGGACGGCTTTAAATTCCCGTTATGCAGGAGAACCGCTTTCAATCTTCGCTGTGAGGAATCAGTGAAGAGGCGCCACTCAGATGGTGTGTGTACCTGTGACAAGTTCTCGAAAAGTCCATTGATATCATGGCAATAGCAGAGCGGACCGTCTACTGTAAAGAATGTCGCCAAATCATGGTTTCGTTTTCGATAATGACAAACTCGGACGTTCTTCTCAAGTAAGTGTTTCTGCTTGAGATTCAAGGAGAGAAGTTCTGATTTCTCTTT
Source organism: Bathynomus jamesi (assembly GCA_023014485.1). Lineage (NCBI taxonomy): Eukaryota > Metazoa > Arthropoda > Malacostraca > Isopoda > Cirolanidae > Bathynomus > Bathynomus jamesi. The sequence goes on along the minus strand of JAJOZX010010494.1, from coordinate 99,216 downwards.
GGAGAAGGCTAGGTCTCTAATGAGGTCATTCAACTCGTTTTGGGTAAGCCTCTCCCGCTCCGATTGCTCTTCGTCAGGTGTGTAGTCAATATCGGCCGGAGGTCCCGCATCTCCGCCAATCGCACCTTCGTCAGATTCCCTTTCGTCTTCTAAAGAATGGAGTCCATGCTGTGGAGGTACCGGAATTGGCATCGTGTCATCGTGAGGGATCGGTGTGATCGCGGAGTCTACGTTCGAATAAACGATGTTATGCTTGTTCTTCACGGAGAATCCAGTTATGCTAACATTGCAAAAGTAACAATCGCCATGATGGTCTCTCGGCTCCCTCCATATCATGGGTATAGGGAACGGCATCGACTTTTTCCTTTAGTTCAACCAGTCACGTAATCCATTCGAACAAGCGGGACAGATCACATGTGGCGCCCACGCCTTATGTTGGTCGCCTAGTGGACAGCCGAAGTATGACCGGTAAGTTTTCCGAAGATCCATCGTGATTGTACGCCGTTGTAATTTAGTCGCCAACGAGCCGCACACGTAACAGAAATCGTCGGGGTGATTTTTACACTTTCCAGGCATGATGATCGATGAGTGGATTGATGTAAATCACCTAAAAAAATAAAATGTGTAAGTGGGCGACACAAAACAAAACTAAACAACACATAACTAGACATGTGACTGTTACGCCAATGAATAAAAGGGTGTACATGTGCAACGTTTGCAAATTTGTGACCAGCAACTGCTCTGACCTAAATACCACAAGACAACCTGCGGAAAGCCTTAGTTGAAACGACATAATGCCGCACATGAGGGTACAGAAACGGTAAAGCAAAAACCTACACCTAAGCTACAACGACAAAATACTCCGCTACATGTACTGTATAAAGGACGCATATTATATATTGTACAGTGTGAGCGAAAAGTCCCTGTGAACCTGTACCTGCACTGTGTTGGAAGTGGACAGGTGCACAGGGACTTTTCGCTCACCCTGTATATGTTACAGTCAAAGTGTGTAACCAGCCATTTCGCGTAATGGCTGAAACTTTTAGTCATTTCGCGAAATGGCTGTTTCACTTGGTCATTTCGCGAAATAATTAAAATCTTCAGCCATTACCCGGAATGGCTGAAATTCCTAACAATTTGTTAGGTTAAGTTGTGTTATTTTCGTTAGTTTTAACGAAAATAACAGACTTAACCTAACCAATTGTCAAAGGCATACAGTTGACCTAACAGGGCAAATGATCTTGTGAGTTGTGTTAGTTTTAACGAAAATAACACGACTTAACCTAACCAATTGTCAAGCGCATACAGTTAACCTAACCGGACCTTCAATGGCGGACATCGGAATAACATTGAAGTCCCGGTTAGTATTTGAAAACCTCTATATTGAAAATTCAAATTCAAAGGTGTTCAAATGTGTTCAACTGTGTATTTGAAGTGTGTTTTTCACTTATTTGAACAGACCTGTGGATGTATGTATGTTTTAGCAGATTTAGTTAGTTAAATAAAGGTTTCAATTTTATTGTGATGTTTGGTATTTCTATGACTTCATGACAAAAGTCATTTTAGCCATTTCACGAAATGACCAAGGTGGAATTTCAGCCATTTCGGGTAATGGCTGAAGATTTTAGTCATTTCGCAAAAAGACCAAGTGAAACAGCCATTTCACGAAATGACTAAAAGTTTCAGCCATTACGCGAAATGGCTGGTTACACACTTTGACTGTAACATATATATGGTATTATATATTATGTTATATAGTTATATGCATATTATATATATTATTATATTATATATAAAGGACGCATATTATATATTGTGTGTTATTATACGAGTATATTATATTATATATAGTTATATGGATAGTATATATATTATGATCGGTCTCATCTCGAAAACTAGACGGCTAGAGGAAAACCGAAAACAGATTTGGAATCAGCGTCCCAACAGTTATCTAGCCCACCCATAATTATATCTGATGAAAAATATTTGTTGGTCAGTATAATTAAGACCTGTTCACTACCTATTATTCTCTTTAGTTCACGATATAACGCTTCATCCGTATCAGCTCTTTGATTAGGGGGCCTATATATAATCTATCGGTTCTGGAATTCTGTGCTTTAATTCTGTAGCGTTCGCAATATTATCTTTGATATAGAACATAACACCTTCTCCTCGCCTACCTATTCTGTTTTTAACAAAAAGTCTATAATCTCTAATTTCATACTCCCCTACAAAGTCACGTGTGCTAAGCCACGATTCATTTATCGCAATTAAATCATAGTCTTTGCAAGCAATTAAAGAAAAAAATTCGTTTATTTTGTTTCGTAGGCTACGAGCATTTAAAGATAGAACCTTCAAATTGTTTGTTAAAGCCGCGTTTCCTTCGCGCGCGCAAGGTAAATTAATACTTTTTGACTTGTAATTTAAGGAAATTACGCCGGGGCCGGTCGAACTAAGGCAGCCTGAAAGGAAGGACAGTAGTATGAAGTAGTCTTCCTAAACGCACAGCTCCAACGTCATTAACCCTTTCTGTCTCAGCGATTCGATATGGCATCACCAACAAAATGTACCCATAATTTCCTCGGATTAGCTTCACTGATACCTTATGGCATTTGAATGTAACAATTAACTGTATAGCAACATTAGGCAGATAATTTTGGACATTGGTCTGAGCATTTAGAATTCAAAAAGAGATGCAAAAACTGTATGAAGGGTTACTCTCATCTAAAATGCAGAAAGTGTGATGTACCATTATGCTTAACGAAGCACAAAAACTGTTTTAAGGCATTCCATTCAAAGTAGTATGGTGTACTGTTGTGTTCAGCAAAGGACAAAAATTGCTTTTATTTGTTTCATTCAAAGTATCAAATAAATAAATTTCTAAATAAAGTTTCGTTTATGTTTCCATTCCTATTTTTAACATTTTTAACAAATGTTAAAAATTTTAACAATTTTTTTTTAGCTCATAACAATAATTTGGGACAGAGTCACAGAAAGAGTTAAGATGAAGTCCATCTCCGAGGAACAAATCCCTCCTGTCGCAGAAACTGTTCCAAAAATTTGCAAAATGCACTCCTTCCTGTTGGCAAAGAGACTAAATTATTCTTAATATAGGTCACCTTGCTGTAGAATAGCTACATTAGATAATTTGAAGAAGTATACCTGTTAAAACAATCTTATTAGTTTTTTTTTTTAGTCGCTCTAACAAGTCCCTGTACCTAGCCAGCAGTTCTTCCGATCTAGAATTTAAAACGTTATTAGTAGCGGCATGAATAACAAATGTGTCCTCAGAGGTTCCATCTGTAAACCGGTCAACACTACACGTTGTATCCTCCGCCCTTGCACCAGGGTAGCAGTTACGGCGCCTACAACGTGGGTTTCTCCTACAGAATTCCTCGAGCTGCCCTCGAACAATGGAATCACCAACGAGTCGTATTTCCGGTTCATCAGCGTCTTTGAAACCTAAAACAGAAAACGTATTGTTTGTTATTACTGGTAGACAAGTCTTAGGTTGTTTCAATGAGGCTCCATTACGCACTTGCACGAAGGGTCGGGAACTAGGAGAAGAGAGAGGGCTATTAGTGTTATTTATATCATTAGTAGAAACTGAGGCAGGAGGGGCCGTGACTGAAGAATAACTCCTCTCAGGAGGCCCAAGGGATTCTAATTTCGCCGTCAGGAGCATCATCCTTTCTTCAAGCCTCACTCTGGCCTCACTCTGGCCTCACTCTCACGCTGTAGCTCGTTACTCAGCAATTCCATGTTCGAGCATCACCTGCAACCTAATTGATCATTATTTTTAGCCAAAATAAACACGTAAGCAGCAAACTTCCCTTCGCACCGACTGCAAGTACTTGACAGGGTTGCCATGGTATTAACTAATTAAATTACTAGCGTTCGAAAATTAATAACGGGTTAATAATAGTAATCTAATAACGACGTAAGTCTCTCGGAATAAGTAAAGAGCAATTAATAAATAAAACATAGGTCTACAGCGTGCTTAGTTGGGACGTCACCAGTGCAAGCCCGCAAAAACGTTCTTGAAACGCAGAAGACAGGTTCCTGTAAAACAAATTTGTACTAAACGAATATATACGTAATTAAGTTACCGACGAAGGTTCTGCAAAAGGAATAGTATTAATAAATAGAGATAAAAAAAAACACTTATCTGTCCGCTATTCGGCCGATTTTTTTCCCACCCTACTTGATGATCCTTAGAAAAGCAAAATCAACTTTATTACACCACGTTTTCTAATAGAGTGGAATTTCACACCTCTCGAAGAAAACAAAACAAGCCAAGCTACATGCACTTGCCTTGGTTTAATCAAATAAATATAATAATAAAGTCAATAAATAAAATATATTCGTTTATGAATAATTAATAACACAAGGTAATTTAGCTATGAAGGCACCGAACACTATTTTTTAAAGACACCTCGTCTGAAACCATTTATTCAATTGGTAACACTGGACACTCGATAAAACACGTCTGTTCACAAGGAAAGACAGATCAGTTCTGGCACTGGTTGTCAATTATTGACATTGGTTGTCCAGAAATGCTAGGCCTTTGCTCGCTTGAGCATTTTAAGGAATGGCATGCATCGCTTGAATAAAAGTAATAAACACTTTATATATATGTATATGATGCAAACCCACAGGAAAAAAAAAAGAAATTCATCCCATATATATATATGTTATGATGTATATATGCACTATACTTAAATAATAATAATGGGTCTTTTCGGTTTTAAGTCCGGCATTGGATTTTTTCCATGTTCTTGGTATAGACATAGATTTTTACGCTGATTCCATTTCTGCAATCCGTTTCTTGGAGAAATAAACACGAAAAACGTTACAGCCCGAAAACTTGTATTCAAATATCCACCTACACTTAACCTAACCTAACCTACCCTACCCTAACCTAACCTACCCTAACCTAAATGAGCGACAAATGGAAAGCGTATGAACGCATCGAACAGCTCGAAGGGTACAGCTTCAGTCACAAAACAGTGAACCACAGCGAAAACTTCGTGGACCATTCAACTGGAGCACACACGCAACGGATAGAGTCGACGTGGAACCAACTCAAACGCGGTAACAAGCGCCGGTGTGGTACGCACCGTTCCATGATCGACGCTCTGGCGTCGCCGACACGCAGGCAAAGATCTAGTGCGCCAAATGCTGAACGATATTGCGCAGTTTGGCAAGTAGCAAACTTTGGTTTGTGTTCCGTTCTCTGTTCTGGAAACCTGTAAACGTAATAAACTTGCACATAACATTTTTCATGTTTATTTCTCCAAGAAACGGATTGCGGAAATGGAATCAGCGTAAAAATCTACGTCTATACCAAAAATATGAAAAAAATCCAATGCCAGACCTAAAACCGAAAAGATCCATAATTTATTGTTAATACAGTACAGTCAGTGTAAATATAATTAAAATGTCGAAATATAAAATACCTTGCCTGCTGAGTATCTTCCCAACCATAGATACCTTGACTTTGTACATATTTGGTTTTGTTTTACCAGTTATTATTTTTGTTTTGCTATTATAGAAATATGGAAATATGGAAGAGTATGTTGTTTAATTTTGTTAGTTGAAATAAGATAAGCGATAGAGAGTTACGGCTTGTATGAGTTAGTAAATTTGTCTTTCAGTTTCCTTTGTAAGATTTTTAATGTCCTAGATTGTTTTATCTCTTAATCAAGTGAATTACAAAGATTTAGACTTGGGGTCAAACATGGATTGTTGATTCGAAGCGTAAGAATATTTTTTTCAATGATGGGGCAGAGTTCATTATAAGCATGCCAAAGGGATTCCTGAACCCTAGTCTCTTTCAGGACACCTGTACCTATTTATTAACGACTTCACCATAAAACCGACTGATGGTCAGTTATCAATTTTGAACCTTAATATTAGGAGCCTTGCTGAAGGAAGTGTAGTTTACGTCCCCCTGACGCAAAAGGGGACAAACTACACTCGGTCAAAGTTGGGGAACGTAACCTACACTAGGATCTTTAGGAGACATTTTTTAAATGAATCCCTCAAATAAAACGTTAAAACTAACGAAACTATTTCGACTTAACCTAACCAATCGTCAATATATATATATATATAAATTGATGATTGGTTAGGTTAAGTCGTAATATTCGTTAGTTTTAATATTTTATTTGATTAGGTATACGCGGACAAAGATGGGGAACGCAAACTACACTAGGCACCACAGGGGCACGTAAACGGAACTTGTAGGTTATCTCCCCCCCCCCCCCACACCAATTTTGACAGAATATTTTCGTTAAAACTAACGAAAATATCACGACTTAACCTAACCAATTATCAAGGGCGTACAGTTGATCTATTAGTAAATAGTAAATACTATTCCAGAAACAAACAATGTTATAATTAATAATAGATCAACTGTACGCCCATGATAATTGGTTAGGTTAAGTCGTGATATTTTCGTTAGTTTTAATGAAAATATCAGGTCATCCCATAAGTAATGTCGTTTTTTAGATCGGAATTTGAAGGACAAAAAAAAACTCAACTGAAATTTTTTAATCTATTATATATTTTTCATCGGAATCAATGGCACTCTGCCAACGTCCTACAAGCTTTTCAATGCCATGTTTATAAAATTCAGGCGGTTTTGAGGCAAAGACTGGTGTGCAGGTCATCTAAAGAAGTATACTGTTTCTCGTCAAGATAGTTTTACAGACTCCTGAAGAGATGATAACACTGGTCAACAAAGATTTTTCATCAGAGTAAAATTTGTGGTAGCTGGATAGCATTGTTCACGCTGATTCCAAAACTGCATTCAGATTTTTTCTAGCACGTATAGTTTTCAAGATGAAGGCATATATATAACTACACAGATTTAACCATTTTCAATAGGCAAAATACTAATATTTCAACATTTGATTGTGTTTATTTTATTGTGTTTTTTTAGTTTATTCGTCTTATTTATTTCAATTATCTTAATTATACATCTTATGTATTTCAGGTGTGAGCTTTTACGTCTAGCAGCATTGTGATTCAGGCAACAACGCCGTGCTTTGTGTGTCAAAAGATCAGTCCAGTCCAAGAACTTGTTGTGTCAAGTTGGTGTACATTTTTTTTGAATTTATAGTTTGCTCAGGTCAGTCAACATGCCTCGACAATGTAAGAATGACCCCGACAAGTTCTGTTTCGTATGCGGCCAGTTGACAACTAAAACACAGCGACGAAGTATTACAACCGACATTAAGAAAATATAGAAGCTATACTTTGGTTGCCATCTAGGTGACCAAGATAAACCATGGGCGCCACATCAAATCTGTTCTGGCTGTTCAAATGGATTACGTGATTGGCTTAACAAAAAGAAAGCTTCAATGCCATTTGCCATACCCATGATATGGAGGAAGCCGAGAGATCATCATGAAGACTGTTATTTTTGTAGTGTGAACTTAATGGGGTTTTCTGCCAAGAACAAACACCAGATTGTATATCCAAACTTGGATTCAGCACGTAGACCAGTAAAACATGATGAAACATTGCCCATTCCAATTCCCCCAAGTGATGATAGGCTAGATTCTATCATAGATGACATGGAAAGTGATGAAGGTGCAACTGGCGTTTCCGGACCATCTACAGAACCAGAGTACACTTTTGAAGGTAGACATTTAGAGCCTAAAAAGTTAACCCAAGGACAGTTGAATGATCTTGTTAGAGACTTATCGCTGTCTAAAGAGAAATCAGAGCTTCTCGCCTCAAGACTAAAGGAGAACAATTTACTTGAGAACAATGTTCGTATTAGTTACTACCGAAAGCGGAATTTTGAATTAACAGCATTCTTTTCAGTAGACGGTCCTCTCTGTTATTGCCATGACATCAGTGAACTATTTACAGCCATATCTCAGACGTATGTGCATCTGAGTGGCGCCTCTTTATTGATTCGTCGCAGAGAAGCCTGAAAGCAGTTCTTTTGCATAATGGTAATATAATGCCATCCATCCCCATTGCCCATTCCGTCCATCTAAAAGAGACATATGACAATATGGATATACTACTTAAGGCAATCAAATACGACAGTCATCAATGGAATGTTTGTGGAGATCTAAAAGTTCTAAGAATGCTTATGGGTATGCAGTCAGGATTCACAAAATTTTGTTGTTTCCTTTGCCTGTGGGACAGTCGCGCCACTATAGAACATTACACCAAAAGTGACTGGCCACTTAGGTATACATTGTCCCAGGATAAGCAATGTCCAGTCTGTCCCTTTAGTGGATCCCCAAAAGATCTATCTGCCACCTCTTCACATTAAACTTGGTTTAATGAAGAATTTGTTAAAGCAATGGGTAAAGTCAATTCTGAAGGGTTCCAATACCTTTCAAGGAAATTCCGAAGGTTACTGCAGCAAAATTGAAGGAAGGAATTTTTGTTGGGCCACAATAAGGGAGGTTTGAATGACACTGAATTTGAAAAGTCCTAAGTCCGCTGGAATTGAAGGCTGGCTGGCGTTCAAATGGATATGTGAAAACTTTCTTGGAAGCAACAAGTCACCTGCGTATAAGGATGGAGTCAAGAACCTCCTTGATGCCTTCAAAGAAATGGAGTGTCGAATGTCGTTAAAAATTCACTTCCTGCATTCCCACTTAGATTTCTTTCCTGAAAACCTTGGTGCAGTGAGTGACGAGCAAAGAGAGCGCTTCCATCAAGATATTCAGATGATGGAGAAGCGCTACCAAGGATATTGGAATGAAAGCATGATGGCGGACCATTGTTGGATGCTGTATCGTGACAATCCAGGCCAAATTTACAAAAGGAAATCACACTCACAGCGCTTTTAATAAAATAATGTATATATTCTTTATTTATAAGTACATTGAATAAGGTATATGATGTATTTGTTGTTTAGCATTCCTAAGTGTGATCTATACATCCATAAATTTTCTTATAGCAATATCAAAAACTTAAAAATATCAAAACCAGTGTATCTATATAACTATACGTGCTAGAAAAAATAAATAAAACCAGATTCGGAATCAGCGCGAAAAATGCATTAAGAAAAGTGTGATCATGTTTGTGATGAGAAAAAAAGTTTCATTTTGTTGGCCAGTGTAATCTGAAGGCGCAAGGCCTGGAGAATATAGAGGATGTGGAAGTTTTCCCACCCAAGCTCCTCAATTTTTGCATAAGTGATCCGAGCGGTATGAGGACGTGCGTTGTCGTGGTGGAACACGATTCCTTTCCGATTAACCAAAGAAGGTCTCTTTTCTTTAGTGCAGTGTTCAATCGATCAGTGTTGACGTAGACTTGAGCGGTGATTGTTTGGTTGTGTGGTAAGGTTTCAAAGTGTATTACACCACCTTTATTTATCCCACCAAACACTAAGCAACACCTTCCGAGGGTGAAGATTTGGTTTTGGCTGTGGTGTCGCTGGTTCTCCGGCACAAACCCACTGTCGACGGCGCTTAACATTCTGGTAGAGTATCCACTTTTCATCACCAGTCACTAAACGGTGCAAAAACGGATCTTGGAGTTCACGGGAATGAATAGCTGTGCTAATGTTTACTCGCACCCTCAGATTGTCGACCGACAATTCATGTGGCACCCATTTTCCTAACTTAGGCACTTTTCCGAGTTGTTGCAAATGTCGATGGATGGTGGACGGGGATGAATTGAGTTTCTGGGCCAATTCTTCGACAGTTGTGCGGCTAACAGCAGGTCGTCATCAAACTCAGCAGGGCGTCCAGAGCGTGCTGCATCTGTCAAACAACAGTCACCATTCCTAAACTTTTGAAACCATCTTTGACATTTCCTCACATACAGAATATCGTTGCCATAAACGTCCTGAATGTTTCGCGTTGTTTCAGTAGCACTATTCCCTTTTTTGAACTCGTAAAGCATTATATGCCTGATATGCTCTTCTGATACCGCCATGTTTATGAGGGGTTCACATAAAGCAAAACACACGTCTTCACTGGTCAAGGTCTGTAAAGTATGTAGCGAAACACGATAGATCTCCTCTTAGATATAACCTTTGGAAAATTTATGCTTAAAAAAATACCCTAAAATGCACGAAAATTTACCCACTCTGTACAGTAGAACCCCACATTAAAACATGTGTAGTAAAACTTATCTTTGACAAAACCTCTCTCAACATATTGGCAACATATAGACCACCTAACAGTATTGCAAATAACTACATTAATACTGTATTTTGAATCTTTATTAATGAAATTGGTACCTATAAAAATCAGTCTACCCAACTGGATGGGCACGTGTTAGAATTTTAAGAATGTACTATAGAGAGTGGATTTGAGTGAATGAATGCATGTATAAAACAATAAAATCTGAGAGAGAGAAAGAAAAAATTTACACTTAATTGATTTATGAGGAGATATGATAGTAACAATTTAATGGGGATGAGCAGACAAAGTTATAACGAGCACTCATTGGCATCATGTATGGAATACAATTTGATTACTGAGTTGTGAGATAGACTGGTAGCGAGAAAATATAAACTTCCATACACATACACAACAAATACATACATACACAACCACACACACACATATATATATATATATATACAGTGGCCTACGGATCACTAATTTGATGTGGCCAAGAAAGTAGGCTTACTATAATTTATGAATGAATATTGAAATAAATAATTGGGGGTCACCAGCTTGGGCCTACAGCCCAAACAAACAATATTTAATAAGGAGAGAGAAATAATTTTGTTGTTTTGAGTTTAATTAGGAAAATAGATCAATTATTTGTTCACAGTGATTAACAATTCTATAACGGTATTTATACTATGTTAAAGATGACTGATTAATAGCAATAAAAAAAGGTTATACAGTTTAAGTGTTAAGTAAATGCACTAATTCAACAAGGCTAATGAGATATGCAGAGGTGAACACAGAATCAGTAATTAAGCCAATAATAACTAAAATAATGAAAGTACGGTATGGTACAGTAAATGGATTAGGTCGCTAAAAATGAAATGCATAAAAGAGCACATAAACAATCGGATGTCTGTAACTCTTTACTTGCATGTCTGTAGTTTGCATGGTATGACAGTGAGTTAAGACTGTGTTTGAATGGTTTGTAAGCGTTCTTATTTTACTTCTTTTCATCTTTCATCCCTTTCCTATTCTCTTCGACTATTTTTTCGTCTTGTCGGCAGTGGCCGGCGGATGATGATGGTGAGTCGTTTTTCTCTTTTTCTGAATGAATGTTAACCCACGAGTGATAGGTGTTGCTATTTACTTAACCCCTTATTCTCTTCTCTTAACCCCCTACTCTTTCCTTTCTCTCGGGCTAACCTTGGAATGGATCTTAGGGTCTTTCTTAGCCTTAGCTTCTGTAGATCTGTAGAAGTAAGTTATATGAATGAACACAATAACAAGGTGATACAAAACTACGGTATTGGTACAACACTTGAATAGGCCTAATGCGGTCTTAACGAGAGAGTTATTTGATTGTCGTAATGATTGAAGACACTTTTTAGGGCCTACGCGATTAGGCTGAGTTTGTGGACTTTTCAACTTTGAATCCTGGATAGTCTAGCACGACGTAACAAAACACTGTTGGCCAAGTAAGGGCCGACAAGAGGCTTACCGACCTGCGATTTCGACGTGGATAACTCTGAAGACTGAAGAAACCTACGTGAAGGTTTACCGTCCTGCGTTTCGACGTGGATAACTCTGAAGACTGACGAGGGCCTACGTGGAATTTGACCGTAGTGCGTTTCGCTGTAGATAACTCTGAAGACGTGTTGGCCTACCGGCAAGAGGATGTTCTAAGGGCCTGTTGAGATACTTGTTGAACGGGCGCCGATCGAATTGTGGTGAAAGATTAGTGAGGCCAGGGCCAGAAGGATGACGCCGGTAGAGTGGTGTTTGTTTCCGGCGAGATGAAATTGTAGGTCGCTTCAAGTATTGATTAGCTTCGTGTATTGTTGAGGTGTTGCTTGATGGACTGAGGCCGGCTGAGGTCGAACGGCGCTACGTGAAAGAGGGGATTCACGAGGAGTAACGAGCAAAGTGAGGGCGAGTTTAGTGAACTATGGCTTATATAGGCTCGGAAGACGCTAACTTTTCGCGGGCCTTCTGGGAGAAGACAAACGTCCTTTTGTTTCTCTCTCCTTGAAAATCACGGGTTTTTTTCGGTTTCTGATGATTCCCGGATGTTTGCGGACGTGAGGAAAGGAATTTCCGGTCGGTCTCTACATATATATGTAAGTAATTGAGTGTATGTGGAAAGAGCTCATTGACCCTTGTAGACTCTCTTGATTAGTGGGCGTGGCCATTTGGTTGTGGTTGGTCAGTTAACCATATAATTATGAAGCTGAAACTGTAATCATCAACCACACGCCAAACTATCCAACCTTTCTTCCAAAGGTCTTCAAAGGGGGTACTTGGATCAAGTCTTTGGGCAACTATTAGTCAACGCACAAGCCGACACGTTACACGGAACGTCAGTGAAGCTATCGGAGTATACTCCTTACACTTCGGAAAATCCACTTGTCTTAATCTTCAGTTATTTGATTTTCTTTTATAACTTTGTAAATATATATATATATATATATACACACATTGTTTAAGCTTGTCTTCAACCTATCAAAGTAAACCTTAACAATATATACACAAGGTTTGTTCAAAAGGTATCCGGACTGATGCGATTATATATAGAATGTAGTACTTACAGCATTTGGGGCTTAATCTCCCTCAAAACACGCTCCTTCTGCAGCCACAGACTTTGCTCAACGATCGTGCCACTGTTGAAAACATTTTCGAAAGCACTTTTCGGAATGGCCAAAAGCTGCTCCGTGGAATTTCTTTTAATACCTTCATCATCGTCGAATCGGTGTCCTTTCTGGGTTTGTGTGATCTTCGGAAACAAAAAACATGTCGCATAGAGCCAAATCCGGCGAATATGGAGGCTGCTGTACTTGGGGGATAGCGTTTTCGGCTAAAGATTGCTGGATAAGTTGCGACGAGTGAGATGGCGCGTTATCGTGATGAAGCATCCAGTCTCCGGACTCCCACTTCTGCGGCCGTTTCCTCCGAACTGCTTCAATGTAGAATTCCTTGTTGATTGTCTGACCCTGTGAAGTATATTCATGGTGCGCAACACCTTCACAGTAAAAAAAAACAAGTAACATGACCGACATCGTAAGAAATCGCCGCGAAACAAAACATGTTTAACTTTATCGGCTCACCACAGTGGACTGACGCTACACAATGAAGTGCAACCCTATTAGTCAACTTGTCTCGAGATGCAGAGACATGTATATATATATATATATATATATATATATATATATATATATATATACACATGCACGTTCGTTGTTTTCTTTTCTATATTTTTAGTAATTAAATCTCCGAAAGAATTACTAGATTTTTTACATAAAAGAAAGCCGGTAAAGACAGCGAACAGAGAGGAGGTCACATTTATGGCCTTCAATCTCGTATACCTTCCAAAGAAATTCAGAGACTGAAATTTGGAAGGAACATTAAAACTGGGAGGTTGAAAGAGTATGAGATGGATAAACACGTTAATATACAAATTAATCAATGACAATGTTTATAATCCTTGATTGTTAATCAGGTGTGATATAGTATCAATGATGTATCTTAAAATTAATGAACAATGGGGTTCCTGAAAGAGATTATGACTGAGAAACATATGGGAGGGCCGGTTTGGAAACTTTTTTTTTCTTATTTCATTATTAGGGCCAAAAATATATGATACAGGATACAGCAATGGTTCCAGCTGGTTGAAATAGGACTAACATTAAAACTAATTAAAACAATAAAATATGAAAATAAAGGAAAAAGCTAATCAAATGTTACAGCAGAAATTGAATTACAATTGCCTGAGTTAGATAATGATAGTACTGTCGCATTATTAATAATTACTAATTATAACATACTGTACTTATATTGGTTTAGTAGTTAGAGTTCTCTATAAATTTGACAGTATTACTAGTCGTAATGATAATAAAAATAATAATGATTATAATAATAATAATAATAATCGTAATGTTAATACTAACAGATCATAACACCAGCACGTCCAGCAGTTTATAGTGCTGACCAGTATGAGATGAGGAGTAATTTCATTAGTGGATCACGAGGTAGGTATTACCTATATTAGTAACAGTAATAATAACAGCAATAATAATAATGTATAGTTATATCACCACTACCACTACTAATTTAAACTTGTGACAGTTATAAACGTTAACTACTTTGATTTGCGCGATGCCGTCGCAGTAATCGTCGTGTGCTAGGTGTGGGGTTAATCGGTGGTATACGGATTTTACAGATTACAACGGCAGTCCTATGGCGATTACCGAGAGATCGGTTTTTCTTTTGTGAGTTAAGCGAAGAGATAGTTGATTTAAAACGTAGTGTACGCGAGATGACTGAAAGACTTGTAACGCTTGATGAGGGCAGGGGTAAGCTTACAGTTGACGAAGGCCGAACCTATACTAACGTTGAAGACGTTAGTAAGTTGAAGGGTGAGGTTAGGAACCTAGTTTCTAGTATAGGGAGCTTATCGGGAAGGTTAGACAGAGTTGAGAACGGGGTTAAGGTTGGTCCGGGATTAGTAGACGGGGAGGGATTTAGAGTAGTTAAGGGTGGAGCTAGGCCACGTACGTTAGGTGATAGAAATCCCCCCTATCGAGGTTTCGAACCCTTTCGCCCAGTTGGATAGGGATATGAACGAGGGGAAAACGATTTTACTTGGGGACTCCTTAGTGCGTCATATGGATAAGGAGTTCGTTGAACGGAATCCAACCAAGAGGAGGAGGGTCTGTCTATCAGGGGCCAGGGTTGACAGAATTAGAGACGAAGTAGATAGGATTGATGTTGCCTCCCGTCACTCGGTGTTAGTGACGATGGTAGGGGGCAACTACTCGTATAGGCCCGATACGAGAGTGCCTGACCTTTTGGAGCGATATAGGGGGTTAATTAGGTCCCTGAAGGCGAGGTCAGATAGGTCTTTAGTTCTAGGTATTACCCCTAGGCACGGTTTAAATTTTAGGATTACATCAAAAACAATACTTTTGAACATTAAACTAGAAGAGATTTGTGCTGAGGAAAATGTACCCTTCGTAAATCTGTAGTCAGAATTCAGTGATCCTAGCCTTTTTATAAAAGATGGGGCGCATTTCAATGAAATAGGAAATGCTAGTCTAGGTAGGTTAATCGAAGAGAACGTTCGAAGGCTGTATAGGTCGAAGCCCCCTAACGTTGTGAGTCGGGGAAACGGGGGCCCGACGTGAAAAATAGTTTAAAACGCCGATCCGTGGTAAAAAATAATTTAAATGTATTTATTGTAACGCACGTTGAAATAAATTGAGCGAATTTAAGGCGATAATTTATTCCGGGAAGTACGATATAGTTGCTATAACCGAAACGTGGTTAAATACCGCAATTCGGGACTTGTTGGGGGAACTTGATATAGCTGGTTTTAAACTTTTTACTAATGATAGGTTACATAGGACTGGTGGCGGCGTTTTGTTGTACATTCGCAATTCCCTTAGAGCTATCGAGGTTAAGATAGATTTCCCGGCAGCAATTAATGCGATATGCGTTGAAGTTAGGGCGCGTAGTATTAGCTTTAATTTTGTTGTTGTTTATAGACCTCCTGTTCAACCCCTCGATACCGATACTAGATTTTACACACTTCTTAGTAACTTTATTAATAATCGGGATAGTATAGTTGTCGGAGACTTTAAGTGCCCTAACATTAATGACGAGACATTTACTGGTAATGATTACGGTTTTGAGACTGAGTTCATGGAAGATAATTTTTTATGACAGATGGTTACCGAACCAACGCGCGGTGACAATATTTTAGACGTGGTGATGACGAACGACGAAAATATAGTCGAAAGTTTGGAAGTAGGTGAGAGTTTTGGATGTAGTGATCACCAAATTATTAGGTTTAAGCTATTGATAGAAAACACTAAGGATAGTAACGTAATAGAAGTCCCTGATTTTCGTAGAGCTAATTTTGAAAGTTTTGCGGATAGGATGAGAGTAGTGGACTGGGATAATTTATTTATGGGTAATGACACAAATTTTCATTGGGAGGCGTTTAAAGAAAGGTTTTTGAATATCGAAAAGGAGTTTATTCCGCATAGGCCCAAGCGCGCTAGTAATGATGGTAGGCCCAAGTGGTGGACTAGGGAAATAGGTGAGTTCATAAACGAGCGTAACAGAGCGTATTGACTTAATAAGCGCAATGGCACGGTAGCTAACTTTAATAGATATATCGAGCTTAGACGTCAGGTTTAAAGATCTGTTAGGAATGCTAAGTGTAATTTTGAGATACTTGTAGCTGCGGATAGTAAATATAATCCGAAAGTTTTTTGACTAAGTCAATAATCGTAAGCCGATAAAAGATAACATAGGCCCTCTAGCGGTTATTTTTAACAACTTTTTTGCGACAGCTTTTACCGTAGAAGACGTAAATAATTAATGTCCCCGACGGGAACGATGTCGTTCCCTTTAGTAGCGAGACTATTTTGAATGAAATAACTGTTTACGAGGGTGAGATCGCGCATTATATCGATAAGCTAAAAGTTAGCAATGCGCTTTATCCTAAACATTTGAAAGATTTGAAAGACGTTATCGTAGGCCCCTTAACAAAAATTTGTAATAAGTCACTGGAAGCGGGGATTATTCCTGAAGACTTCAAATTAGCTAACGTTACATCCACTTTTAAAAAAGGCGACCGCACAGTAGCTAGCGATCATAGGCCTATTAACTTAACGTCAATTGTCGGTAAACTTTTAAAATTCGTAGTTAGGGATCGTATCGTCCATCACTTAAAACGTCGAAATTTGATTAATAGTAGTCAGCATGGGTCTGAACGCCATAAATCTTGTTTAACTAATTTGTTAGAGTTTATAACGAAATAGTGCGCGAATACGATAGGCATAGAGCGGCTGACGTTATTTATTTAGACTTTAAAAAAGCGTTTGATACAGTTCCGCATAGAAGATTAAATGCAAAGGTTAAAGCGCACGGTATACGCGGTCAGGTAGCTAACTGGTTAGAGGAATGGCTTCGTGCCAGGAGACAGAGGGTCATTGTTAATGGTAGGCAATCGGGGGGGGATTGGATGTAGGTAGCGGTGTCCCTCAGGGATCAGTGGTAGGCCCATTGCTATTCGTAATCTACATTAACGACATAGATGTAGGCTTCACCAGTAACGTGTCAAAATTCGCGGACGATACTAAAATAGGCGGTAAAGTTATTAACGTGGACGATAGAAATAGGCTCCAAGACGATGTAAATAGGATTATGGAGTGGACGGATAAGTGGCAGATGCAATTTAACGTAGACAAATTTAAAGTTTTACAGGTAGGTTCTCGTAACAACAATTACACGTACACGATGGATGATAGATAGTTAGCGAGCGTTGACGAGGAAGTAGATTTAGGCCTCCAGTGCCTGGAGTCTTGCGCAAAAGCTAATAGGATGTTAGGCTTCATAGCCCGTAATTTCGAATTTAAATCGAAGAAAATTATAATGCCCCTTTACAAGTCCCTAGTCAGGCCTCACTTAGAATATGTAGTTCAGTTTTGGTGCCCGTATTTGCGTGAGGATATTGATAGGTTAGAAAGGGTTCAGCGACGCGCTACGAAACTAATTCCCTCACTACGCAACAAGTCTTACGAAGATACGATTAAAGAGTTAGACTTGCATTCACTCGAAAGTAGGAGATTAAGGGGGGAGCTTATTGAAGTTTTCAAAATCGTTAATAAAATCGATAATGTAAATTTTGACAAATTGTTCATTTCCGATAATAGTAATACTCGTAATAACGGATTTAAATTTCGTGGCAGACGGTTCATTACTAACATCGCTAAAAACTTTTTCACGTTTAAAGTAATTGATAAATGGAATAATTTTCCCGCGTCCGTCGTGAACTCTAACAGCGTTAATATGTTTTTAAAACCGTTTAGATAGGTATTTTAAAAATATTAACGTCGTCTAAAATAATAAAACAATCAGCAATAGGAGCTCTGGGGGTAATGGTCGAGGTTTGAGTCTGTTGACGATTAATGCCAGCTTGTGACATGCCAGCGTGTGATATGCCAGCAACGAAATTATATTAAAAAAATTAGACTAACACGAACTTAGATGTAGCTCGTAGCGTAAACTAACTCACTTTTTGTTATTCTCTTCATGCTTTTTTTTTTCTTTCCCTCTCTTTACTTGAATGTCTGTAGTTTGCATGGTATGACAGTGTTTGAATTAAGACTGTGTTTGCATGATATGACAGGGTTTGAGTTAAGACTGTGTTTGCATCGTTTGTAAGTGTTCTTATTTTACTTCTTTTCATCTTTCACCCCTTTCCTATTCTCTTCGACTATTTTTCCGACTTGTCGGCAGTGGCCGGTGGATGATGATGGTGAGTCTTTCTCTCTCTTTTTCTGAATGAATGTTAACACACGAATGATAGGTTTTGCTACTTACTTAACCCTTTATTCTCTTCTTTTAACCCCCTACTCTCTTCTTTCTCTCGGGCTAACCTTGGAGTGGATCTTAGGGTCTTTGTTAACCTTAGCTTCTGTAGATCTGTACATCAGTAATAACAGTAATAACAAATATAACAATGATGAGAATAATAATAATTATATTATCATTATCACTATAATAATAGTACTGATTAGAATAAAAATTACAACACTGATAATTATATCGTTAAGAGTGAGAAATTGTTAGTAATTGTAGTTATCCAAGTATTCGGTAATAATTATATTAATATTGAAATAATGATAATGACAGTGTTAGTAGTATCAACCATTAATGAAACGAAACATATACTCTATTTGTAATGGGATTCTTCGTATGCAGTCCTGTATGTTATAGAGATTTGTGTAAGATAAAGGGAAATATGTATAGGATTCTGCTGTAAGAATTGTTATAATGTTATAATGTTTCAGACCAACAAAGACCCTAGGATCCACTCATGGCTAGTCTACCTAACTGTGTTTGTAATTGTGTTTTGCGCATGTCCTCCGTGGTGGCGGAGGGGACCAACAGTTTTAGGTTAACCCGAGTTAAATAAGGGGCTGACCTTTTACTTCTCGGATATAGTGATTCAGATCTGTTTCACTATTAATTTGTTGTCTTTGACAAGCGTGCGGTTTTTTTCACACAAATAACACTATTGTGAACACGTAACATGAGTGGAAGAAATCTGGGTGATATTTTTTTTAATTTTAGAACTTTTATGAAAAGATCATGACCTTGGTTAACCTTCGTTTAGCTTCCGACCGAATTGTTCATTCTGACGAAGGTCAAGCTTGTCACTGCACTTTAGACCCACAGTTTAACGTGGAATCCAAACCACGCCCCACCAGCAGCCCAGCGTTTTAACCACTAGGCTACTCAGGGTACCCATTTATCTACCAACCAATTTCTTTATTGTGTGGAAGGATGAACAGCTGGGTTTTGCTGCGCGCCGCCCGCCGTCACCGGGTCTCGATCCCGGGGCCGATGGATCCGTAGTCAGGACATAACTACACCACTACACCACCGAGCCGCATGCTTAAATTTTGTAAGGTATTCATTCACGTAAACACTAGGCTTTTTTTATATACACTGACACAATTTAATTATTTACGTAGGCACTCTTTATAATTAACTTAACCGGCCTTTTTGATTTGGCCTCCATAATCTGGATGCTTCACAAATCATATTTTGGCTGACAAAATAGTTGAGTTTGGGTCTTGAGAGTCACAATCACTATCTCTTTGCAGTCTTCACCCTGGATTTCCGTAGGAAGAGAGGGACCACTAATAACCATCTTATTGCTTATCCTGGAAAAGGTGTTCTAGCTTCCATATGAGCCAATTTTTGCTTTAATTCGATAACCTCTTGTTTAAGTTCTTCGTCTTTTCTTTTGAGGGCATCGTTAAGCGGACCACTACTTAGGACTACCGTCAGGAGTTTGACGATGGTCTTTCCCTCCGTGCTCAGGGAGTCAAAGAGTTCTTGTTGATCGTCGGCAAAATGGAAACTGCTTCTCGATGATATTGTGGATACAACACTGTTGTCTTGGGAGGTGCCGCTTGTTCTGTTGTTTCTTCTGTGGAAGTGTTCTTCCACTGTTGAGGAGCCAGGAGCGGCTTGCAGGTTAATCGTTTTAGGGCGATTAATGTTTTCTTCGTTCGTGACCCCAATAGATAGTGTATTTCTTGTTGCTCTTATGTTTCTTCTTCTATGTGGCATGATGGAAAGTAACTCACTATCGGGGATTCAAAAACGGGGATGTAGTAATCGGGATGTTAATCGGAATGTAATCACTCACGAGACCGGAGAGGCTGCGGTTCTCTGAACTCAGTTTTGATCGAAGTGTAGCATCGGGAGTCTATCAGCTACAGCGGCGTTATGTGGCGGAGCGTGAGAGGAACACGTCTGCTCTGCTCGGAGGTCGAGACATAATAATAATCATAATTAAGCTGTTAATTACAAGACTATCTCGTTAACCATTAGATAATTGAATTTTAACCCGTTCTATCTGAAATAGAAAAGTTAACCACGTGTTAAGCGAAAAATATAATTTATCCAAAGAGAAATTTAATGTTCTTCTTCCATATTTTTTATAAAATGTAAATCAAAACAAAACATTCTTCTCCCATTAAATTATTATTATTATTATTATGTTTCACGTTTTTAGTGTAGTAACGCGATTCAACTTAAAAATTAAACGATGATATTAACACTCGTAGGTAGAGATTTTTTCTCTTTCATCATTCGACGAGGTGTCGATGATTCCACCATTGGCATCTGTTATCACTTTTCAGAAGCCTTCGGGGTTTGGATCCCGAAACCTACAAAAAGAGCTTGCTCTAAAACAGAGATATCCGGTACACCCAGGACATACCTCTCATGCCTCTTCATTCTTTCCTTCTCATAACTTTTCAACCTTATTCCTGTGTTTTCCTATCTTATTTCATCGTCAGAGAAAAAGATGACAGTATAACCACGAAGTAGCAGAGAGAGTTCCTCTTCCGCTTCGGTGAGGGCAACGATGGGTCCGTTACCTGTTGCTCTTTTTAGAGCCTTGCATATCTTTTTGTGGGCTATTTAAAACTTGAGTAGATAATTAGGTAGATAGATATCTACATATCTACAGAGAGAGAGAGAGAGAGAGCGAGAGCGAGAGAAAGAGACATGGAGGGGACCTGCGTTTGTTTACAGCCGCTATTATTATTATTATTATTATTATTATTATTATTAGTTTTGTGGTTTCGTAAAACAAACAAACAAACCCGGCAACATCGGCAGCGGTGTGGACGTGCTGCGGGTGGGCGTGGGCTGGCTGATTCCGGGTTTCTAGATGTTGCCCTTGGGACCCATGTTGGGCTACGACAGTCCCCCACCCTGAGAGGCTACGCCATCCTTAAAAATAACTCATAAAGGTTCATGAGGTCTCTCCTTACCTCAAGTACACCTCGGATCTTTTCCGTTTCATGTACTGTTTCCGATTTTGTTGAAAATAAGATATTTAATGTAGACTTTTACGCTGATTTAAAAAATGTAAGCTTTTATTTGGAGAAATGAGCGGTTCAGAAGTTATGTTTGTTATTGTAATTTTGTATTAGGTCAAAAACTATGACAATACAACTGAAAAATAATACGAGTTATTGTATTCTTTAGTAATATTGGCTTCTGTCACTAAGTGAATAGATTTCGACTGTTATTTTTCTGTCCGGTTAATTGAATGCCCGGTTAGGTCAACTAAATACCCGGTTAAGTCAACTGAATGGCCGGTTAGGTCAACTGAATGCCCGTTTAGGTCAACTGTACGCCCTTGATGATTGGTTAGGTTAAGTCGTGATATTTTCGTTAGTTTTAACGAAAATATCACAACTTAACCTAACCAATCGTCAAGGGCATACAGTTGACCTAACCGGGTATTCAATTAACCTAACATGGCATTATATCCCATACAAAATTACAATAACAAAAATAACTTTTGAACCGCTCATTTCTCCACAAAAAGACTTACAGGTTTTAAATCAGTGTAAAAGTCTACATTAAATATCTTATTTTCAACAAAATCGGAAACAGTACATGAAACGGAAAAGATCCTACACCTCATCGACAGCTGGTTTTTGTTTTGTTTTTATCCTCAAATACATCTCATAAAAGAACGTGAGAACCGCGTGACGTCATCACCTAAATTTTCGGTAAATGTAACTCATCAACGAACATGATGAACTCAGGGGGAAATTCCCAAGTCGATCCGTTTCTGTCTGTCTTTCTGCGCCCATACTACTATTTATTACACTGATAATAGTTTAAAAAATAATTAAAAATAATGAAGAGAATAGGAGAACAAGTTTTTAAACTAGCTGTCAAAAAACTTAAATCTAAATTTGTAAAGAAAGTACGATTGTATACATATGTACAGTAATGTCTCCTTTTCAAACTTTAGATTTAGGTCCTTTTACAGTATACACAGTTAAGGTAAAGTCCTAAATTATCAGATGAAAAGGGTTCGTTATATTTTAGCGGGAAAGGAGGGCCCTACATTATTCGTTTTGGATAATCTCTAGGAGCGCTCTATTTTTCAATATTAAACATACACTCATAAAACATATACCATTCGAAAGCTCACATTTTTCTGAGTCTTAAAATGTAGTAATCCAAAAGTATCAATAGCAAATCCAAGATTATAGAAAAAATTACAAGTTACATTTTTATAGTGAATATTTCCTGTTTTGGCTACAATGTACTTTTTTTCAAAAAATATTTCTCCTGATTGAGCCATTTTTTCGCTTCACTGCGACTTAATTAGTTGGTTGGATTCTGTTCTGTCTATTTTTTTTTCTAATTGGATTCAGTTTGGTCGTGTTTGTGATAGAATTGTGACGTGCTGTTCGTGTGGTTTCTGACTTTGAGAACTTGATTCGTCATGTGCCCTAGATGAAGAGAAAGCATTGGATGTTTTTATCTTTTCAATATTAAACATACACTCATAAAACATGTACCATTTGAAAGCTCACATTTTTCTGAGTCTAAAAATATAGTACTCCAAAAGTATCAATAGCAAATAAAAAGTAACTAGGTTTAATTGTTTGACGCGTGACGTAATTAATTACATTATAAAGGTTAGCTAAGTTATAAATCTTCAGTCTGTGTTGTAAGATGGTATTTTTGGTAATTGTTACGCTAATCTAACATGAATATGTTATTACATTATCATTTGTATAATTTAGGTGTCGGGGGTACGGGGGCGGAGCCCCCGTAAAGATCACGCATCACAAATTGATCGGTATAGGGTTTTATATTTAAACCTACTTACTTTTTATTTGCTATTGATACTTTTGAATTACTACATTTTTAGACTCAGAAAAATGTGGCCTTTCAAATGGTATATGTTTTATGAGTGTATGTTTAATATTGAAAAATGGAGCGCTCCTAGGGATTTACCTTCGTTTACTCTGAAGAGGATTTCAAACGAAAAGGTTTGAGAACCACTGATAGAAACTCTTTCTTTTTTATGACATCTGAAGCAACCATTGAGCTGGGCCTCGAAATATCAGGTTTCCAATCAGTAACTCGCTTCATTATTCATCCGGACACTTTGTTTGGAAGATACCCAGTGTCTGTAGCTCAGTAGGTAACACCGTTTTTCTATAATCGAAGTGAAGATACGGAGTTCGGGGTTCGACTCCCGATGGTGCTGGTAATAACATTTTGGGAGTTAGCGCAATGGTTTCGCACTAGTTTGGCCTGAGCGTTAGTTTGTGGTCCTCCTAACTCATTATTATTGTTCCAAGTTTACAGAGAGATTACTTATTTCTTCCCTGCGTTAAAATCTTACTTTTTATTTATCAAAACATTTTGGTGAATATAGAAGGGATCAAGTAAAGATAATCCCTCCCAGGTCACACTAGTAAAGCAAATCCCTCCCAAAAATGACCAAGTAAAGATAATCCCTCCCAGAAAGTAAAGTGAAGCAGTCTGACATAAGGATAAAAATTAAGAGAATCTTTTTTTAAAAAAATGATTTATTTGAAAACAAAATTTATTAAAATTCATTTATTACAATGGATCAAGTAAAGATAAGCACCCCCAACCTTTTTTAGTTAGCTTTATAAGGCTAACTAACGAAAATATCACGACTTAACCTAACCAATCGTTAGGTCAACTGTACGCCCTTGACGATTGGTTAGGTTAGGTCGTGATATTTTCGTTAGTTAGCCTTATAAAGCTAACTAAAAAAGGTTGGGGGTGCTTAACTTTACTTGATCCAAAGACTTTAATTAAAGCGGTATTGCGGTATTGCGGTAAAGCGGTATTACCAACTTTACCAAGTAAAG
Organism: Bathynomus jamesi; assembly: GCA_023014485.1. Lineage (NCBI taxonomy): Eukaryota > Metazoa > Arthropoda > Malacostraca > Isopoda > Cirolanidae > Bathynomus > Bathynomus jamesi. The sequence continues at coordinate 74,861 of JAJOZX010010494.1, read as the reverse complement.
ATGATCCCTCCCAAAAAATGATCAAGTAAAGATAGTCCCTCCTTTTTCTGTTGGGAGGGATTATCTTTACTTGATCCTATAGAAGTTAACTAACCAGAAATTTCGGTTCTTTTCCACGGTGTGTGTGTGTGTGTGTGCTTCGTGGGCTTTTAACCTTCTTCGTGATGACAAATCACGAAGAATGCAGAGCACGGTCACCCATCCAACTACTGAAAAGACCTAACGTCATTAACTGTCCATTGTAAGTTAAGATGGCTATATATATATATATATATATATATAAAGAGTTTTGCAGCAGAAAAAATTTTAATTAAACATTCTTTTGAAACTAATTAAACAGAGAGAAGATATATTCTGAGTGTGGTGAACAGCATATATATCACCTAACCTTTATTATTTAATATCTAAGTCAAGAGAGTGTTAAAGTGTGCTATAAATTAAATTTCTCATAACGTGTCTCAACGAAAAAGGAACCTCTATGTTATAGTTTTACCTTATTTACCTTAAAGCGCTTCTGCCTCAAGGGTGCGCTGCTCCCACGAAGTCCACTCAGCGCCTCCTGAGGCGGGGCCACGACGGGGTCGCCACCCTTCTTTTCTCTTGCTCCTGCCATACGATTTGGTCCCCTATTGAATTTGTGGGGGCTGGTCTGGCAGAGGAATACCCTGACACTGTGGGTTGGTCGGGTATGTTGGCTAAAAACATGTCCAAGTGTTTTTTAAAAGTATCTACTGGGACTGCACTTATATCTCTAAGGTACTGAGGCAAGGAGTTAAACAGGCGAGAACCCTGCCTAGAGATACTATTATATTGAAGGGTTTGAATCCTTCTCCGACTGTTTGGTGGGAGGTGATATTTTTTACACATTCTGCCAGTTCTTGTTAAGGTGGGCACAATTGGTTCAGTATTGGGGGCAACTAAAAGCCCTTCTAGAATTTTCCAGGTGTAGATTAGGATGTATCTCTCAAACCTTCTCTCTATGGAATAAAGGTTGAGGCCTCTAAGCCTATCCCAGTAGTTTAATTTGTTTTTACTCACCTGTTGCCCATCAGGTTGTTTAATATACGAGGTAAAGGTTCTTTGTAGGCCCTCAATTTTTTGCAATTCATTCTGTTTGTGGGGAAACCATAATTGAGAGCAGTAGTCATTGCGTGGAAGGACAAGTGATTTCCACAGGGTAAGCATGGTCATACTGTCCCTAGTTCTGAATGTCCTCAGTATATATCCTATTAGTTGTTTGCATGATGAGGTTACTTTGTCAATGTGCCTGTTGAATGTTGCATCTTCAGATAATATAATCCCTAGATCCCTGACATGATCAGTTTGTGCAATATCTTTTCCTGTGGGTCCAGTGTAGTTGAATTGTTCTTTCAGGTATTTATTTGGTCCATACTTAATTAGTTCAAATTTGTCTTCATTGAAGGCCATATTGTTTGCATCTGCCCATGCATATATAGTTTGTAGATCTTTTTGTAGCTCTACACAGTCTTCTTTTCTGTAATTGGTCTTAGTATTCTGGTATCATCTGCGAATGACAGGAGAGAGCTTCCTAGGTTACAGTTTATATTGTTTAGCATTATAATGAATAGAATTGGTCCTAGTACTGTGCCTTGCGGCACTCCACTAATCACTTCTTTTTCTATAGATCTTGCTCCATTTACAGTTGTTATTTGTTTTCTGTCAGAGAGAAAGGCATGGATCCATTTTCCTACTTTTCCACAAATACCAAGTTCTTTTAGCTTATGGAATAATATACCATGGTCAACCTTGTCAAAAGCTTTTGCAAAGTCTAGGTAGATGACATCAACAATGTAGGTTTCATATATCATTTAAAATGCGTCATATAATGTATTGACAGTTCAAAAATTTCACAAATAGTTTTGGATTCTTGCACACACACACACACACACACACACACACACACACACACACACTCACCGTGGAAGAGAACCGCAATTTCTGGTTAGTTAATTTCTGTATTCACCAAAATGTTTTGATAAATAAAAAGTAAGATTTTGACGCAGGGAAGAAACAAGTAATCTCTCTGTAAGCTTGGAACAATAATACTGAGTTAGGAGGACCACAAACTAACGCTCAGGCCAAACTAGTGCGAAACCATTGCGCTAACTCCCAAAATGTTATGCACTCAATATATTTTGCCCCACCCTTTTTTCTTAACTAAATAATAGGCCATGAGGCTGAAATGTCTTTTGGGCCGTAAGTTTGAAATTTCTGCGCTTCACATAACCGCATTTTTCCAGTTTGAACCTTCCCTCCTTGTATAAAACTGCGTCGTAAACAGAGAACTGTTATCAAGTTCTTAACCGCAGAAAAGGAAACAGTTGGAAATATTCACAAACGTCTACAAAACGTTTACGGAGATGCTGTTGTTGATCGAAGCACAGTTGGACGCTGGTCTAAACGTGAGAGATAATCGGAGAGAGGGAAAGCCAGCCTCGATGATGAGCCACGTAGCAGTCGCCCGGCATCGGCTATGACATCTCACACTGTGCAACGTGCTAACAGCATCATTCCATCAAATCGGCGCGTCACATACAAGGAGCTAGGAATTATTGAAGGAAGTGTGAATACGATAATTCAGCAACTGGGATACTCAGAAGTGTGTTCACGGTTTGTTCCTCGCCAACTGACTGAAGATCACAAAGCCCAAAGAAAAGAAATTGCTTCCGAGTCGTTGGTTCGATACGAGACAGAAGGGGATGATATCCTTTCACGAATTATGACTGGGGATGAGACTTGGGTACACCAGTAGGGTGTGTCAATTTTAGGGAGCAAAGTGAAATCTTTAGATTTTCAAAGACTACTAATGGCCAAATAATGCATTTTTATGTGCTAAATCGAAATATGGCTTTAAAATCCAGATTTGACCACTTCTGGCTATTATATTTGAAGTTGAAATTTACGAAAAATCAACAAGTATTTTTTTTTATTGTATATAACTACATTTTACATACATTACACACAATTAAAGACATTTTGATTGTATTTCAATATTAAAACTTAGAAATATAGATAGGTTTCTTGAACTTTGCCAAGGATGCCATGTCTGCCTTGCTCTTGTTCCTGGACATGAGCTCCCTACTGGCCACCCACCTGGCCACTGATGTTCGCCTCCCTCCTCTCTTGTGAGTAAACATGTTGTGCTGCTTCAGTTGTCATCCTTACGCACCTCTCTACTGACTGTGTGTGTGAGGGCTATGCATGGAACTTCCATTGGTCTATCCAGAAACTCCTTGATTGCAGCAGTGGTGAGGGAGCAGGTCAGAGGAGACTCATTCACGCCAGAGTTCCAGTTAATAAGCTCCGAGAGTTTGGTGGCATCTGGGTTGATGTCAGGAGTCTTTCTGGGTCTGACACTGCAGTCTCCCCTCTGTGTGTCCTCATCTCCTTCACCTCTGATTTCAGTATCCTCTTCACTGCCTCCCTCCTCTCCTCCTCCACCTCACTGCACCTCACAGCATGGACATCACTATTCCTATCACCTTCTTCTTCTGACTTCTGAGCAGCTCCAGCTGGTACAGTACATGCCTGGGACCCTCCTCCCAGCTATGATTTAACTTGATGTTGAACCAGTTTGGCATGTAGACTCCCACTATGAATTCCACAATTATCCTCAGATTCTTCAGGTTCCTACCCTTCAGCCCATGTTTGGAAATCCACAATCTGCAGAACCTTAGAGCCGTGGTGACCCACCTACTGTGAGAGACTGGCCCAATCTCCAGGAGAGCTAGACTCTGAGGTACCTCTCCCGATCTGATGGCAGTGATGATTCTGTAGCCATATGATTGGTCTGTGCTGAGGTCCTTGACTACCTCCTGACTGAGATGGGGTAGAGGAGGACCAACAGTGATCCTCGTGAAGTTTGGGTTGATCTCCAGCTCAGTGGCAGTGTCTAACATCTTCCCTAGGGGCCCAGACCACTTGTTGTTGCTCAATGTCTTGCCATCCAGTGCAGTCACCAGGTGTCTGAGACTCAGCTCCCCAGTGTGCAAGTCACAGACAATCCACACCAACTTCCTGCTAAGCTTGGCCTCCACATAATGCATTACTCCTCCCTCCCAGCCAGTATTCACATTAGTACTGTCACCTCCTATGGCCAAAAGAGTCTGGTCTGCTCCTCTCTTTCTTAGCCAGTTCACCAGTTGATCAGCAATGACCTCAGCATGACTTCTCTCCTCTGCAGCTTCCCCTGGTACAAAATGCCACAAATATTTTCCACCTGGTTCATTGCACACTGTGTAGTGTTCTTCCTTAATGAGGCAAGGAAACTGCCTGTCACTGCCCTCAGCTTCCATCATCACTTTGGTGTCATCATTTTTCCCATCAAAGAAGATACAAGTGATGCCATTTTCCCTAATCTCTTCATCAAACTTCTTGACCAGCTCCTTAGTCAGTATCTCCTGAACCCTTTTCACGTTGTTGTGGTCAATCACCAGTGCTGTGTCAAACTATGTGAATAGAACGTTGGCCTTTCTCCACTGAGCCAGTAGCCCTGGAACAATGCCGTTGTTAATCAGGTCATTAACTGGGTAATTCCTCCTGTCTTCCTCACTCAACTCTCTCCTCAACAAACCATACCTCAGCAGATCTCTGGTGTGGGCAACTCAGCAGGGGGAAGTTCCCTCCCAGTCCCCACCAAATGACTTAGGTGACAACTTTATTTGCTTCGGGTTCTGATTACTTTCTGACTCATGCTGTGGACCTGTGAACAAAAGAAATGTCATTGAAATTTGGATAGGCCTACTGATTATGATTACATAAAATTAAGTTAATTTAAATTCTTATTATCTTCCTATAAGCTCAGATAAAAGGTTGTGTTGTTATAGGTACTAGACTTAATTATTCAAAGTAATGACAATTTCATATATGTATCATATCAAAATATACAGAAAGTTTGGGTCACACATAACATTTCGAATAATTTGAATTACTCAATATTTACATTACGAAGTAATCAAAATTGTCAAAAAGGAGGGAAAACACATGCATTCACGATCAAAACTCCAACATTTGTGACTATGTGAAACTTAGAAACCATACTGCACACCAAAAATAACCAAAGTTGACCACACATATCAATGGCACATTGATATACGATCCTACAATCATATTTAGGTTATATTTCAAACCTTTATGGGCAAATATAAGTAGGTAAATGGCTTTTTTAAACAACGCTAAAGATATTTCTAAGTTTGCTAGATAATATGACATCATTTGAGCATTAGTAGTTTTTGAATTGTTGACTTTACTAAAATTGACACACCCTAGTACACCACTATGAACCTGAAACAAAACGCCAATCCATGGAGTGGCATCACGCAGACTTCCCACGCAAGAAAATGTTCAAAATGGCTCCCTCTGCAGAAAAGGTTAAGACCACCATCTTCTGGGACATAAAAGGGGTGATTCTGGTGGACATTATGAAGAAAGGACAAACAATCAATTCAGACGTATAAAGCGAGTTCGACCGGAGAGAAAACTGGAAGTCGTCCTTCTTTTGCACGAGAACGCAAGACCACACAACAGGTCGCAAACAAGAGAGGCCATCACAAAAATGCGCTTGACTATGTTACCCCACCCTCCATACAGCCCGGATCTGGCACCTTCAGACTTTCATTTGTGTGGGCCAATGAAAGATGCTATTCGTGGAAGAAACTTTCAGAGTGACGATGAGGTTGTTGAGGAGGTTAAGAGGTGGTCCAGCGGAACCCAGCGGACTTTTATCAGCAAGGAATAAAGGCCCTTGTTTCGAGGTGGAGGAAAGCCGTAGAAAAGAATGGAAACTATGTGGAAAAATAAAAACTTGTAAAAAAGGTATGTAACTACTTGTGTACAAAATTTCTGGAACTTACAAGAAACTTGGAAAGAAAAAAAAAAGGTGGGGCAAAATATATTGAGTGGCCCTCGTATATTATTGTGTACCGTTCGCGCCTTCTTTCGACAGAGTTGAGTTCCAGGGATTGTAGTCAAGACAAGTAGTCTTCACCTTCCGTTTCCTCTATCTTAGACGTAAATGTCCTTTGTATAGCTTCAATGTTCGCAATGCCTCGTTTTCTGTATGGGCTTGTGAGTACTGAGCAATACTCGATTATTGGTAGGACTAGAGTCTTCCATAATTTGAGCATGATGTTTATTTTTCTGCTGCGGAAGCTGCTCCAGATGATTCCCATTATTTTTCTAGCCGTTGTAATTTTGATGTTATAGTGCTCTCTGAATGCTGCATCCGACGACATTATTACTCCAAGATCCTGACTTGTGGATTTGGTGTTATCTGTTTGGCTTGCAGAGTTTTGTACCCTTTTTTCTGTAGCAACTTGTTATTACCATATCTTAGAAGTTGGAATTTTTCTTCGTTGAACTTCATATTTTTGTCTTCTGCCCACTGGAATAATGTTTTAATGTCGTTTTGTAATTTTTTATGTCACCTTCGTTCAATATTTCCTAACATATCTTTGTGTCATCTACAAAGCATGATACAATACTGTCCTTAATATCTGCATCAATATCTGCAATCATTATTATGAATAGCAAGGGAGCTAATACTGTCCCTTGCGGGACAGAGCTCACGACTTCCGAGACTTCCGATTTAATTCCGTTTACAACTGTCACTCTTTGTGTTCTTTGCGTCAAGAAATTAAATATCCACCTTCCTAGCTTTCCAGTAATTCCGCTATTCTTAAGTTTGTGTGCTATGATTCCATGGTCACATTTATCGAAGGCTTTATCAAAGTCCGTATATATTACATCTATATTTTCTCCTCGACACAATGTTTCCAATATTTTCTCCTGATGGTCTAGTAGCTGTGATAGGCATGATCTTCCAACCCTGAAGCCATGTTGATTTGGGTTGCATAAGTCTTTTTCTTGAAGGTAGTAAGTAATTTTGCCTCTAATTATAAGTTACGTTCAAAACACTTTATAAGGTGTGAGGTGAGAGCCACTGGCCGATAATTTTTGGGCATTGCTCTGTTGCCACCTTTAAATAGGGGGGTAATGTTCGCGTTCTTTAAGGGGAGTGAAATTTGTCATGTGTCCAGTGATTTCCTCCATAGTAAGTATAGCGGTTTGGCAATACTCTCTTTGCATTTCTTCAGAAACGTGACACTCTATGTGTCTGGCCCTGGCGCTGAATTGTCTCCCATCTGTGATAAGGCCGTAATTACATCTCCTTCCTTTAACTCAAAGTCCATTAATAGGTTTGTGCCGGAATTTGTTCTTCGTTGATTTGTAACTACTGTATGTCGAAAAATTTGTCTGGGTTTTCCACTTCCATCTCGGAGTAAGGGATGCTAAACACAGAGTTAAATTGTTCCAAAAGCAGTTCGCTTATTTCTTTCGGGTCATTTGTGTATTCGGCCTCCCTCTCTATCAACGGACCAATACTCTCCTTACATTTCATTTTTGCAAATTTGTTTTAGTATTTTGGGTTATTTTTTCTGTTTTCTGCTACCTTGTTTTCCTCATCGTTTGTCTTATGTATGAATGTTTGTGTTAGGTCCATTTCTATTTCGTCAAGTTTCTTTTCTAGTTTGATTCTCTTTGTATCAGTTCTGCATCTGTGGAAATGTTTTACGGTTTGTCTTCTTTGTCTGAATAGTGTCCTGATTTTCTTCTCGAGCTTGCTACGTTTTCTTTCCTGTCTCTCTGGAATATGTTTCAGTCTTATGGGTTTGGTTTCAGTCTCTATTATACATAGTATTTCTTGTGGAGTCTTCTCGTGAAGTAGAAATTCCCAATTTACTTCTTTTAAATCTTTATTTACGTTTTCCCAATTTACTTTTTTTTAATTTATGTTTAAGCCTTCAAATATTCCATCTGCCTCTCTAGGTGCTAACTCTTGGTGCTAACTTCAATTGTATATCGATGAGGTTATGGTCGGAGAATTTTGTGTGCGTTACTTTTTTATTTATTATTATCTCGTTGTTATTTGTCAAGATTAAATCCTAAACGTTCTCTTTTCTCGTGGCTTCACAGATTTCCTGGGTAAGGGCGTAATGTTCCATAATAGGTTCTAGATGAAGATATCATCTTTAGTAATGTTGCCTGAAACTTTTCGACATATATAACTTCGTTATTTTTCTTCCATGTTATGAATGGGAAATTAAAATCTCTGAAAATTAGAATTTTTGTTGCTGGAGTTTCAAGTAATTTTAATATGTTTTCTATTTCATTTGCAGTAAATTGGAATTCACTTTTTGTGGTGTGGTTTTTGTGATGTAGCGTGCTTTCCTGTATTGCGTTTTCCTGCTCCTCGTGTTTGTTTGTGTCAGCGTTTCGTAGTGTTTCCTTGCCATCTGTCGGTAAACATGTATTGCCCATTTTCATTGCTCTTTGTACCATAGTCTTATCTTTTTCCATGCAAGTGATGCACAGGAAGCCGTAAATGCCTATGATTTTGTTATTTATTCTATTTATCATTTTCTTTTCTTTACTATTTAACTTCATGCATTCGTAGTGTTCAAAGGTATTGCACAGAATGCATTTTAAGCCCGTGGCCTGGTCCGCTTCAATTTTGCAATCGCAAAGCTGATGCGCAGCGCATTCCATTAAACATAATCCAGCTCTATTCAGCTTTCTGAATTGACCGCAGTTTACACACTTCGTATTTTTTGCCACTCTTTCTTTTATTGCTTCCTCTCTGCTTTCTTTATTCTTTATTATTCGTTATTCTTTCTTTATTAATTTATTCCCTTATTCTTTGCTTTATTCTTTATTCTTTCCTTTAGTTTGCCTCTTTTCTTCTCACTTCTCAAATTTCGTCTGGAAAACTTGACCTTCCCGTTTTATGGCTCTTTCGAATTTTCTGACCTTCTCAGGTGCTGGTTTTCCGTTCGAGTTATTTTCAAATTATGTTTCAATTGATGTAGTTTTTCTTTGTACACACTATATGCCACTGGCTTTCACTTGATAAATTATTACTGCAAATTCACTGTTGTTACACACACACACTGGTATAAGATAGCATTTACCGTTGAACTTATAAACACTAGTTATTTTTATATTACACAGAGCGGAAACAAAACTTCCGTACACCACGAGGTAGAAACAATATATATATATATATTATATATATATATATATATATACAGGGTGGGTAAAAAAACTAATGACGCTCGTAAACATGTATTTATTGTTGGAAAAATTTAAGATAGGATTGTTAAACTTAACATAAACGTTCCTTTACCAATCCTTAATTTATATAGAAAAAATTGTCCTAGCCTAGGTGTCCCCCTTCTTGTTCAATACATTTGGTTAAACGCGGGATCCACTCATCGATGCATCTGTCAATATATCGCTGAGACACCTGATTCTCCAGCCATCCAACACTTTAAGGCGTAACTCGTCAACATTGCGAATATTTTCACCTGGTGTATAAACTTTTGATTTTAAAGCTTCCCAAATGCCATAATCGAGCGGCGTAAGATCTGGACTATTGGGAGGTCACATGTTCGGCTCAATGAGATTGGGTGTTTCTCGTTCCAGATACGCGATTGTACGCTTCGCCCTGTGTGCCGGTGCTCCATCTTGTTGGAAAGTGAAATTATTTCCACTAATCTGACGAATATCATCCAAATACTGTGGAAGGACCTGTGTACAATAATATTTTGCATTGATTTTGGCTTGTGGCTGAATCACAACAATTCTTGTTTTGCCTAATTTTGAGCTGCAAGCTCCTACCATAATGCTAAGCGAGAAGTTAGATGTTTCCTTTATTAACCGCTCGGGTGCAACACGTTTTCCTGCAACATTTGCGTATACCCGATAGTTTTGTTGGTTAATCGGTGGTACAATGTGAAATAATTTCTCATCAGAGAACCACAATCTTCTAAATGAGTTACTCTGGAATCTGTTTATCAGGCTTTGTGCACATGTCATCCGCCTAACCCTATTGGCATCGGTTAGACTTTGCCCTGATATACGTTTATAAGCTTTTAAATCCAAATCGTGTTTCACAATATTTCAAACACTACTAAGACTTATATCTGTTTCTTTTTCGATCCCTCGGTGAAATGTGCGTTCTTCGTTTACCTTCCCGACTTACGATACAACCTTCCACTAAGTCAATATTTGCCTGAGTTCTTGCACTTTTGGGATGACCACTTCTATCACGTCTCTTAGCATCTCCAGTTTCATCAACCTTTCTAATGATATACTGAACTCCTGATTCAATCCACGGTTTATTTGGGAACATTTGTATCATTCTCCTGGCGTCCAGACATTGGTCAATTCTTAGATTCTTTATGAGCATTTCGTCTTCTTCACTGTATTTAGGCATTTTTGCACTTATTTTAGGGGATCTTAGTTATATTTTACTTTCTGAAATCTGAAATAATAAAGAAAAATAGAAATAAATATTACTGCAATCGGATAAAAGGGTGTATTTAATAGTGTGAAAATTTTAAGTTTATTAGATCATTATCATGTGCAAACACAGCTTGCAAAACTTCGTCATCAGTTTTTTTGCCCACCCTCTATATATATATGTACACACACACACACACACATATATATATATATATATATATATATATATATATATATATATATAATATATATATATATTAGAAAGGCGCTCCGTGACTCTCCCAATATGAATGATAATATGCGAAAGCTACCATGTACCATGGTCAACTGCTTTAGCCAATTATATATATATATATATACAGTATATATATATATATATATCAACAGAAGGATCAACACAACGGCAAACATTTTCATTTATTTGTACTTCAGACGTTTCGACAATTCTTTTGTCATCATCAGTGAATTAAGTCTTAAAACCTTAAAACAAAAGTAAAAGTGAAAAGTGAAAATTACATCAATACAATATTAAAACCATTAAAATTAAAACCTTAAAGCAAAATGAAAATTGAATCAAACAAAATTAAAATCATTTAAGTTTCATCACTAAAAACTAAAATTAAATTAAATTACCTCAATAGGTAAATACACAATGTTTACATCCACCTCCATACTTGGCAAAGTCTAAGAGAACACTGGATGGTCAGAGGATTAGAAAGGGTATGTCTACGAGAGACGGTTGGTTAGTTAAAAAAGCTGTAATTTGTAGGATAAGCTATTATTGTTAAGGGAAGGTTTGTTTCTATAGATGTACAAAGATTCTAAAATTCGGAGTTCTGTGAGGTTATTGGATCTAGTTAAAATTTCAAACTGAGTTTTGTGAAGGGGATGGTTGTTTTCATTACTATGGTTTCTAATTGCGGATTGTGGAGTGCTACTGAGGGGACGGTTGGTACGGACTGACAAGCCCAAATGTTGAGAAAGGCGCACCTCCAGTTGGAGTTGAGTGCTGCCAATATACGCAGCCTTACAGCTGTCGCACGTGTATTTGTAAACAACATTGGGGCATACAGTTTTGGGGAATACATACAATTTTTATTTGCTTCTGGTTCTAATCCAGGAATTCTATATGGTTTACCTAAAGTCCATAAGCCAAATTTCCCACTAAGACCTATTCTTTCGGCATGTGGTACATTCAATTATAATTTAGCCAAATTCTTCGTTCCCTTGCTTTCAAAACTCACTTTTAATGATTATTCTATTAACAACTCGTTTGATTTTGCTAAAGAGATAAAAGAGATCAATCATGCCGATTCTCTTACTATGGCCAGTTTTGATGTCTCGTCATTGTTTACTAATGTCCCGTTAAAAGAAACATTAAATATCATACTAAATAAGTTATTCACTACTGATAATACTCTTATTAATGGCCTCACTCAGACTCAATTTAAAAACCTTCTCGAAATAGTGTGTTTTGATAATCTTTTCTTATTTAATAGCAACCTTTACAGCCAAATTGATGGGGTAGCTATGGGTTCCCCGTTAAGCCCAACACTAGCAAATGCATTTCTTTGCCATTACGAAGAAATTTGGTTGAAAAGTTGTCCTAGTAGTTTTAAACCCATATATTACAGAAGATACGTGGATGACACTTTCTTAATATTTAACCATCCTTCACACGTAAAACTTTTTCTTGATTATCTTAATAAACAACATAGTAATATTAAGTACACATGTGAAAACGAAACAAATAATAGTTTACCTTTCCTGGATGTTTCAGTTAAACGGGCTCATAATAAGTTCCATACTTCACTATTTCGAAAACAAACTTTTACTGGCTTGGGAACCAATTATTTAAGTTGTATGTTTTATAAATATAAGATTAGTGCTATAGTAACATTATTAACAAGAAGTTACCGTATTTGTTCGGATTACTTTTCGTTAAACGAACAATTTAAATTTTTAAAACAGTACTTTATTAACAATTACTACCCTTCTCATCTATTCGATAACCAATTAAAGAAATTTTTAAATAACACTTTTAATACTAAACTCCCCATAACTACAGTACAAAAAGAAACCAGATATATTAAATTACCTTTTATGGTTATTTATCTGCGTATTCGAGGTGAATTGTCCAAAACTGCTCAAGTTAGTTATCCCCAAATAAATTTTAGATTCGCCTTCGTCAACCCACTTAAATTATCAAATTTTTTGAAGTTCAAAGATGAATTCCCCAAAACTGTATGCCCCAATGTTGTTTACAAATACACGTGCGACAGCTGTAAGGCTGCGTATATTGGCAGCACTCAACTCCAATGGAGGTGCGCCTTTCTCAACATTTGGGCTTGTCAGTCCGTACCAACCGTCCCCTCAGTAGCCCTCCACAATCCGCAATTAGAAACCATAGTAATGAAAACAACCATCCCCTTCACAAAACTCAGTTTAAAATTTTAACTAGATCCAATAACCTCACAGAACTCCGAATTTTAGAATCTTTGTACATCTATAGAAACAAACCCTCCCTTAACAATAATAGCTCATCCTACAAATTACAGCTTTTTTAACTAACCAACCGACTCTCGTAGACATACCCTTTCTAATCCTCTGACCATCCAGTGTTCTCTTAGACTTTGCCAAGTATGGAGGTGGATGTAAACATTGTGTATTTACCTATTGAGGTAATTTAATTTAATTTTAGTTTTTATAGTGATGAAACTTAAATGATTTTAATTTTGTATTGATGCAATTTTCATTTTGCTTTAAGGTTTTAATTTTAATGGTTTTAATATTGCATTGATGTAATTTTCACTTTTCACTTTTTTTTTTTTAAGGTTTTAAGACTTAATTCACTGATGATGACAAAGAATTGTCGAAACGTCTGAAGTAAATAAATGAAAATGTTTGCCGTTGTGTTGATCCTTCTGTTCATCTGTAAGCTCCGTTTCCCTAAGGAGAAGTCAATAGCTTTGATATATATATATATATATATATATATATATATATATATATATGCACGGTCTGTGTGTAACATATATATATATATATATATATATATTATATATATAATATATATATATATATATAATATATATTAAAGTTACTTAGAAGATGAAAACGCGACTAATCAACTTCGGCGTGCAACAACCATGACCTCCTCGGTGTCAGTAAAACTAAAGGTTCAAGCTAAATTAGAATACCCGACCAGCGGAGGAAGTTTAAAGGAAGTGATAAGAAAAAGTATCACGAAGACCGGGACACAAGTCTACCTCGTACATCTGGCAGACGAATTGGTGTGTGTGTCTGCTTCTTGTAAATTCAAGAATACCGTAAATCAAATTATCCATATTGTGTGAGATCTTTTTGCCTTCAAAATTCTTTTCTGAAAGAATATGAAAATCTAAAATTTGCCTGTTATGAAGATCACGAATTTTTTAAAATAAGGACTAGCAAGCACCATCTAAACCTATTCTGTGCATTTCTTTTTTCCTGTGTTTAACTAGACAGCTGTTTAAATTGCCGAAATTAAATCCCGTCTGTGTTCCATAAGTCTTCTATTAAAATCTATGGATTCCCTGACATATTCCTGAGGGTAATCGACACATGGGATGGCATAAATATAATCTGAATCATCGGGTCTCGAATTAAATTTTTTTAAATTCCTCGAAACTGACGTGACCAGTAGGGTGGAGCGAAAAATACTTTTTTTCTAGTATGAAGTTCTAATAGTGACTAAAAGTTGCATTTAGTGGGCGAAATATGCCTGCCAAAATATGAGTTCATTTGTTTAATATTTTCAGCTGCCACCAGGGGGCTAAAGTTAACACAATTTTGTGTAAAAAGGGAAAAAATGCTTCTATTTTAGGTTTGTCAAACTATTATAAAATTTTATCTTAGAATTATCTAATAGTTTGATTAAGATTCTTAAATGATAGGAATTCGGTTTGTAAAAATGCCTTTTCATATGCTTAATATCTTCAGCTGCTACAAGAGAGCTGAAGTTAACACAATTTAGAGTAACTGAGTCATGTTGAGACTACACTGAATGTTATGGGGAGGGTTTGGGGAGGGTTGTGGGGAGGGTTTTGGTGTGAAGGAATTTCTTTCTGTGAGTCATTAGAACAGTGTGTTAACACTTGCCTTCTTAGGTAGTAGGCCTAGTCGCTCAGTTGATCGGAGAGTTTTTTAATATGATCGGAATATTATAAAACTTTATTTTAAAGTGATTTATATATATTGATTTTATTATAAAATGCTTGTTATAATGTATTTATAATTTTAGTTTATTTATATAATATATTATATATTTATATAAATATTATATATACTTATAAAATATATTATATATATTAATTATATAATGTTTTGATGTTACAGGATATTTTGTGATTGTGAATTTTTCTTAAAAATATTATGGCATCAAATACTAAATATAAACATTTCACTAGAGAACATATGAAGTGTGCCATATTTGAAGTACCTTGTGAGATGAGTGGTATGAAACTACCAACTTATAACTGCATTATGAAAGATTACCTGTTCACAAAACATTTAGTGAAGGAGCAGATGAATAACAAGGAGCCTTCATTTTCTGAAATAGCAGAGGCAGTTTCCAAAAAGGTAGAAAATATTTGGAAGAAGGCCTCTTTGCCAATAGTTTCACATACACGCGTTTTACAGATGATGCGAGTGTACCATGATAAATACAGGTCCTTATTAAAGCCATACAAGTCACGCAAGGATCAGCCTAAGTACAAAAATCAGCTTGAAGAATTTGAAAACTCTTCAAAATGCACTTTGACATCTGCACCTGCAAATGTAAGGAGTTTAGGAGATGCTCATGTGAAAAGAGTAAGAAAGTCCCTCCAAAAGAGCAGGATTTTTTAAATGACCAACGAACACGCAGAATAATGGTGATAGGAAGCATTGACATAGCACACACAAGACGATTACAAGCAAGAGAACATCGAAAGGAAATGGAAAAAGCACGTCTGGAATCCTCACAAACAACTAGTGCTGCTATAACCAATACGTCCAACTTACAAATCGAAACAGAGACAAGTGAACTTCAACAACTAGAAGAGATATCTGAAGATAATGAGGAAGATACAACCTCGACTCAATATGTAATATCAGAACAACAGATGCGTGAGCCACTGCCTTCATTAGCAATTACTTGTGATAGATTTAAAATGTCGGACAGAGCTGGGGCTGCTATTGCTTCTGCAGTATTGGCAGATCTTAAAATTGTTACTCCCGAAGACAAAGGGAATATTATAGACAGAAATAAGCTAAGACGTGAAAGACAAAAACAGAGAAAGGAACTACAACAGATAGGAGAGCCAAAAGCCATGCGGGGATTATACTTTGATGGCAGAAAGGATAAAACAATGATTCAAGTCCAGGAGAGTGATGGCTCTAACCACCAAAGAACCAAACGCGAAGAGCATATCAGCATAATATCTGAACCACACTCTCTGTACTTTGCACGTGTGACACCTTCCAGTGGCAAAGCTAAATACATTTGCACAGCGCTAGTGAATTGCTTGAAAGAAAGGAATGTTGATATAGGGAACATCGTTGCAGTTGGCTGTGATTCGACAGTGGTTAACACT
The DNA here is from genome assembly GCA_023014485.1 of Bathynomus jamesi. Lineage (NCBI taxonomy): Eukaryota > Metazoa > Arthropoda > Malacostraca > Isopoda > Cirolanidae > Bathynomus > Bathynomus jamesi. Next base: position 58,920 of record JAJOZX010010494.1, on the reverse strand, counting down.
GGTAGTATTGGAGGCACAATAAGATTACTGGAAGAAGCCTTTAATAAGCCATTGCAGTGGCTGATATGCCTTTTACACCTTAATGAACTTCCATTGCGCCATCTGTTTCATCACTTGGATGGTACCACTACTGGACCAAGAGCATTTTCAGGAGAAATTGGCCGAGCACTTTCAGACTGTGAAAAGCTTCCCATACTTAACTTCAAACCCATTGAAATTCAAGAGGACATGTGTGAAGTTAATGTAGATGACATAAGTACTGACCAGAAATACCTTCTTGAAATTCACAAGGCTATATCAAGTGGAACATTCTCAAAGAGTCTTAGTCATAAGAGTCCAGGCAATATATCACATTCAAGGTGGCTCACCACAGCAAACAGGACTCTGCGGTTATATGCAAGCACAGAGAATCCTTCAGGCAATTTACAAGAATTAGCTACTTTCCTTGTTAGGGTATACGCACCAATGTGTTTTCAGATAAAGCGTAAACCATTATGCCAATATAGTGCTAAACATATGTGGCATATGATTGCAAGAAGCCGGTATCTCCGTGAAGAGCTTAGGAGAGTACATGACTCAGTCATTCAGCGAAATGCATATTACGCAAATCAAGAAAACAGTCTCATTGCAATGATAGCTGATGAAAGGGAGCATGTGCGTCAGTTGGGATTTAGGCGTATCATAAAAGCAAGGGCATGCATTCAAGAAACAGATGTTATCAGGTATTTTAAGGTGCCAGAAATAAATTTTTATGCCAAAGACTATACAGATCTCATTATGTGGCAAGATTTTCAGATAGCAGAACCACCGATAACCAAAGGAGTTTCTCTTGATGATATTGAATCATGCATCAAACATGGTACTACTCTTCATTTAGAATTATTTCAGTTTCCATGTCATACACAAGCCGTAGAGAGATGCGTCAAGCTCGTTACAGACGCTGCTGGATCAGTCTGCGGACCTACAAACAGAGACGGTTGGATTCGTGCTACATTAGAATCAAGGAAAAAAACAGCCAAAATTTGACACAAAAGCAAATTACTAAATAGTCTTCAGCAAGAACCCTTTCTAGAGGGAGGTTGGTTGGGGAAAGGGTGGTAACTCCGCTAAGGCACGAAATAACGTTTCTTAACTGTCTCAAGCCAGTATAAAAGAGGAGAGACATCCTAATTTATTACTGTTCCCTTTTTCAAGTAAATACAGAATCATACTTGATTGTCATTTTTAAGTTAATTTCAGCCCTCTTGTGGCAGCTGAAGATATTAAGCATATGAAAAGGCATTTTTACAAAACGAATTCCTATCATTTAAGAATCTTAATCAAACTATTAGATAATTCTAAGATAAAATTTTATAATAGTTTGATAAACCTAAAATAGAAGCATTTTTTTCCTTTTTACCCAAAATTGTGTTAACTTTAG